>PVJH01020816.1:0-40005 GCA_004026705.1 Nesogale talazaci | reverse complement strand
CTCAACTCTACATCTTTCTGGGTTTGGGGGCTGCGGAGTGTGTCCTGCTGCTGGTCATGGCTTTTGACCGCTATGTGGCAGTGTGTCGGCCCCTGCACTATGCGGTCATCATGCACCCGAAGCTGTGCCAGAAGTTGGTGCTCTTGGTCTGGGTGAGTGGAATTTTTGGTTCCTTGGTACATTCCCCCACCACAATGCATCTTCCTTTCTGCCATCATCACCAAGTGGATGACTTTGTGTGTGAAGTTCCTGCATTGATACGTCTAGCCTGTGGAGACACACATGTCAATGAACTCCAGATCTCTGTGATTGGGTCCATCTTCCTGATGGTACCACTGCTCCTTATCCTTGTCTCCTATGGACACATTGCCAAGGCAGTGTTGAAGATCCAATCCAAAGAGGGCCGGAGCAAGGCCTTTCGCACCTGCTCCTCCCACCTGGTGGTTGTCTTCCTCTTCTACTGCAGTGTCACAGCTGTCTACATCCAGCCAAGAAGCCAATTTTCCCAGACAGGAGGCAAATTCCTGACTCTTTTCTATACTGTGGTAACACCCACTCTCAACCCACTCATTTACACCTTGAGAAACAAGGATGTGAAAGGAGCACTCAAGAGACTATTTGGAAAAGACAGAATGGGAAGGGAAGAGTTAGGGACTTAGACTTAAGGGTCAGCTCAGCTGTCTCCATCAGATTATCACAACAACAAACTTGTACTTCACCAATTGTAATTTTCAAGTATCAGCATTAATATAAAGGGTCAATGGTTTGATTTTGCAGACAGTAAGTCAATCAAAGTACGATTTGATGCACCTTTTAGAGTTAATCTTAAGTTTAGAGACAAGTGTAACATTAATCTTGTCAGAGTACAGTCTGGACGTGGAAGACACTCCAGTTACATTAAAGGAAGCAGTTTACAAAAAACTTATTGATGAGATATTACACAGAAAAAAATTCACTGCCATTGAGTTGGTGACAATTCGTAGTGATTCTAGAGGAAAGGGTAGAACTGCCCCTGTGAATTTCTGAGGCTGTAACAGGAGTAGAAAACCTGGTCTTTGTCCTTAGGACAAACTTGGTGGTTTCAAACTTCAGACCTTGCAGATTGCAGCCTAACAGTAACCATTGCTTTACCACAGCTCCATATTGAATAGGAAGGGGAGGATATTTGCTATAATAAACACTGATTGATAATTAAAAAGTATTGAAATTCCTAGATCATTAGGTTCAAAGGAGCAGCCGGATAACAGAAACTCTGAGACTTCCTACTACTGGCAAGGGGACTTCCAGTGGTGTGCTAAAGTCATCGAGGGAGCACAATGTTCTAGTTGGACTCACACATCAGTAAAAGTCTCCAATCAACTGCTGCTATCTCATAAACTGGCATGGACTAGTGAAAATGTAATGCAAAAGAGCCTTATTTAAAGAACCTTGGTGACTCAATGGCTAAGTGAGCTATGCTAACAAAAAAGCAAAAGTCTAAATCCTCCAACTTGAAAGATTAGAAATAAAGATGGCAACCGACTTTGATAAAGCTGATAGCCTTGACTACATCCTATAGGGTCATTATGGATAAGATTTGAAGCCAATCCAGTGGGTTTCTTATGTCATATTTAAAAGAACAAAAATCCGATGAAGAAGTCAAAGTGTATTGCCACACCTCCCTTTATAGCATGCCTGTCTGCATCATCTCCTATGAAAGATGACTAATAAGAAAGATCACTAATTGTACACACTCTCACAAAGTAATTGATGCAAGTGTAGAGATAAGAGACACAGACATAATGTCTGGCAGATGTAAGTGGCATATCACCAACTCTTTTTTAATGCAACATTTCAAACTGCAAAGAAAATTCAAAGTACAAAGTTCTGATGAAAACCAAAATGTGACCAAATTAGTATGTTTGAGCAAACACTGTTCTCACTAATTTCTTCTGAGAATAGGAACCATGTCTTATCAGAATCATGGTCATAAATCGCTAATTGTACTTACTAACTACAATCAAATTTAGTTTCAAATAAATAAACACTTTATTTTGAGATAATTATTATTTGATATATAGTTATAAGAAAAATTTCATGTATACAGTTCCTCAAATGAGTTCCTCTTGAAAAACTAGCAAGATGGTTCATTTGAAACATATATAACATCACAATAGAGATCCCTGAGTATTCCCTGTGGCACATAGTTCCTATTTACTACAACTTCCAACTTACAATCTCCATTTTTCCTGCCCTGAAACCATGCTCAAAGTTCATATGTTCTTTGGGCTTGTGTGCTTGATTAAAAATTAAATAAAATGGAAGTATACATAATTAGAATCGTCCTTTTTTCCACTCAGTATGGTTCACAGAAGATTCGTCTAATACTGGGTCTTTAACAATAATGCATTCCTTTTGTTGCTGAGTAGTATTCAATGGCATGAATGCATCAGAGTTCATCTAATGACTTACTCATTGAGAGGCTGGAATTATTCCCACAGACAGATACAAAGGCAGATAAAACTGCTGGGAACATTCGTGAATATACTTTTTATGATCACACTGGTTTTGAATGATTCTGACAGGAATGGCCAAAGATGCGATTACTGGATGGCATGCTAAGAGTCCTGATGGTGCAGTGGTTATGGATCGGGCTTCGATCTGCAAGTTCATCAGTTCAAAAGCATCAGCAGTTCTGTGGGAGAAACACTGCTATTTCTGTCGCCTTTACCTGTTACAGCCTCACAGACCCAGAGAAGTTCGCTATGAGTCAGCGTTTGCTGTGAGAGACCAGTGAGGATGGAGAGAGATGATAAGCGTCTCTCAAGTGAGGGTCACTGTACCACCACTCACTCTCACCAGAAATGTAAGATAGATCTCGTTTACCTAGATCAATGACAGAACTTGGTGTTAAGGTTTTTGTTTTTAACCATCTTGTAATTCTTGCTTTTGGAGGGGGGTGATGTTTTACATTTCTCTAACGGCATATAGAGATCATAACAAATTATAGATAGCATTGAAGGACATGCGTTCTAGAGCACTCCATTATCCTGATGTATAACCTATATACAAGAGAGTACCCGAAAAATGGGAGTTGGGGGAAGTTTTGCGGAGCAGATCTTTCTTAGTATGCATTTTTCTGGCTAGGTGACCATTGAGCAACTTTGCTGTGAGTAAGTAAATCCAGTGGCATCACCTAGGAAGGTTCTCTCTGGCCACAGTGAATTTTTTCATAAAAGCGGTTTCACTTGAACCTTGTTTTTTATGATAGTCGATTTAAGAAAACAGTGTGCTGTGTTGAAATGTTTTTCCGGGCTGAGCCCAGCTGATGTAGTAGTTGAGTGCGGGACTGCGGCCCATTGGCTTGGCGGTTCAAGTCCAGCAGCAGCTCTACGGGAGCAAGGCTGGGTAACTCTCATGACCACCAGAGGGCAGTGATGCCCCCCCCAAAAAAAGAAAAGAAATGTTGTTTCCTGCTCAGGAATAATGCTGCAGAAAGAGTTACGATGCTGAACACAACTTGCAGTGCTATGTGGGAAACTCCAGGACAGATGATCACTTAGGACCAGAGGTGAGAGTGGCGAGACTGGGAGGGTGAAGTGAAGGTGGGGTAGAAAGGAGGCACCAATCAAAAGGATCTACATATAACCTCTTCCTTGGGGTATGGACAACAGGGAAGTGAGTGAAGGGAGACATGGGACAGTATACAATGTGACAAAAATAATAAGAATTCATAAATTATCAAGAGTTCATGAGGGAAGGGGGAGTGGGGAGGAGTGGGAAATATGAGGAGCTAATACAGAGGGCTTAAATAGAAAGCAAATGTTTTTGAGAATTTTGATGACAATAAATGTACAAATGTGCTTAGCATACAATGGATATGTATATATATGGATTGTGATAAGAGTTCTCTGAACTCCCAATAAAATGATTTAAAATTTTAAAATTTTTTATTGGGAGTTTGATGAGAGCATCATAGAACTTCCTTGCAAGATGTTGAGCTACCTTGCAAGACCATTGAGCCACATTATAGAAAGCAGCATAAGAAACTTCATTTTTTGAAGAAGGAGAAGAAGAAGAGTGACACTTTAACCCACTCTACAGTGGAAGCCAGAACTAACAGATAGTCAGGAGAGGCAACCACAAAACTGTGGGCAACCCTGATAAGCACTGGCGGGAGGCCGCTGAACTTCCAATGATGTCAAAAAATCAACCAAATTTATTATTTAAAACAAGTTAGAACTGGCTTTTTTAGAGAGCTCGGATCCAAGAATTCAACAGCTCTGGTTTTTTCCAACTTTATCCTTGTGAGTCCACTGATGAAGGCAGTGCTTATTGGGACTATGATATTAGAGTAATTGCAATATGTGTGAAGAGTACTGTTACTGTGTTTCCTGATATTCTTGTTCTCATCCTCTGCTATTTCGTTGATGTTAAGAATTATTGGATTGTTTGATGTGTGTTTGCAGTGAATAAACTGAGCATTTGAAAATGTCTAAGAGCGTTAAGTAACTTTTGATGGCGCGGTTCATGACAGAGTTAATAGATATTGAACATTTCAGAACTCAATCAGTATACAGTTGCTTTTTTGACATTGGTATTAGAGTTTCCTCATTTGGAGGTTGTCTGGTATATTATGATAAGCATATTCCTTCTCTGCATTTCAGCTCAAATTCTATATAGGTTGATATTAATTTCTTCTTGCGGTATCTGGATATGAATTTCTTATTAAATGTTTTTATTGGGAGCTGTTACAGCTCAAGGCATATTCTTCCCACTTGAACCTCTGATATCTCCCCTCCCTCCCCCCACCTGCCCTCCTTCATGAACCCTTGATAAGCTATAAATTATTATTTTCAGATCTTACATCATCTTCTGTCACCCCTCACCCACTTTTCTACTGTTCATTCTTCTGGGTGGGGGTTATAGATTGATCTTTATGACTGATTTCCCCTTTCTCCCCCACCCTCCCATAATCCTCCTAGTATCTCTATTCTCACTGTTGGCTCTGAGGAGTTTATCTATCTCAGATTCCCTGTTTTGTGGGCTCTTGTCTGTAGCAGTGAGCATGTTCTGGTCTAATCTGATTTGTAAGGTAGAATTGAGGTCATGATAGTAGGGGGAAGGAGATACCAAAGAACTGGAGGAAAGTTGTGTGTTTCATCAGTGCTACACTGTAGCCTGCCTGGCTCATGTCTTCCCGGTGACCCCTCTGTGAGGAGATGTCCAATTGTCTACAGATGAGCAGTGGGTCTGCACTCCATGCCCCTTCCCCCAATTCACATTGGGTATGATTTTGTTCGTCTTAGACACCTGACACCTGATCCCATTAACATTTCATGATCACACAGGTTGGTGTGTTTCTTCCATGTGGGTTTTGTTGCTTCTGAGCTAGATGGCCACTTATTTATCTTCAAGCCTTTAAGACCCCAGATGCTATATCTTTTGATAGCCAGACACCACCAGCTTTCTTCACCACTTTTGCTTATGCACCCACTTTGTCTTCAGTGACTAACCAAGTTGGAAGTTGAGCATCAAAGTGTTTTGTGTTGGAGTACTTGATTTGAGGCTCAGTGTCCATCACCAACCCTTATTCTTAACATATCCATATGAGTACATACGTCTATTCCTCTCTCATTATACATACAAACACGCACGCACGCATGCACACACATGCACACACATATGTACCTGCCTGGATTTGGATCTCTATAAATGTTTTTGACTTCTAGTTCTTTCTCTATTTCCTTTCACTTTCCTCTTGTCTCAACATCATGTTCATCTTTCATTTGGGTATAGTAATACCTTGCTGCTACATTGCCCTTGATTAAACCATAGTAGGCATCCTACACTCTTCTCTCCATTGATTTTATTTTACTTGTTCCCTTTGTACCTGGGTTGGTTCCCCCCCTTCCTTTCTCCCACCTCCTCTTTCCACATATCCATGCCCCTAAACCATTGGTCCTGTTCTTTTCATCTCCGAATTATTTATCCCACCTATCTTATCTAGATAAACATACATATGCATTAAGAAGTGCAAAAACCAGGCGAGGAACAGCCTGGTTCTATACCCGAATGAAGGCTGAACAAAACAAAGGAAGTCAAGACCAACAAAACAATAACAACAACAATAAAACCAACAACAACAAAAAGAAAGCCACAGACAAAAATGGAAAAGTCTATAGATAGTTCAAGGTCTGTTTGTTGGTCTTTACAGTGTTTTCCAGTTGAGTATTGTGGGGAGCCACACTGTTTCTAAAATTTGTTTTTGTTATTCCCCGGGGTATTTCATCACTTTGTTTCCCTTGCTGCTCTGCTGCACACCCTTAACGTTTTGCCCCAGCACGATGGAGTCAGATGGTGCACAGCTCTCGTACTGTGTCTCTAGTGTTGCTCCCTGCAACACTGTGGTTTGGTGAGGGATGTCGTGTCTCATGGTCATGCTGACTCTATGTTCCTTTCTGCAGGTTGCCTGCCCAAGCAGGAATATCATCCATGGGGATTGGTGGACCAAGATGTCCTCCCCTCCCTCTCCATCTCAACCCTTTTCTTTTGTCCCTCTCTCCAAGCTGTGGCCCCAATGCTGGTCCTCTGAACTGCATCCTTCGGAAGGGAAGAGAGAGGCATTGTCCACATAGTTGGAATTGGGACCTGCCCCGCAGACCTCTCTATAGGTGTCCTGGTACGTGCCTGTATATTGTATTCACACGTTGGCTCACTGGGTTGACGCCTGGTCTCCCTCTCCCTGTCCTGTGGAGATATAAACAATGCCCTTCCCTCGAGTGGGTTTGTTCCCTGCTCCCCGTGCTCCCACCCCACCCCAATGTCTTTTTTTTCTTTTTACTTTTTCTCTTTCTCTCCCCTTCCTATTTAGTCGGCTGCCACATATATCTCTGGCTTGGGTTCGGCCCCTGCCATATACGCCGGACCTCACCTCAGGGATATCATTATATAGTAGCTTTTCCCCTATGCCTCTCTCTCTCTCTCTCTCACACACACACACACACACACACACACACACTTTTTTTAAGTTTACATCAGTGGGCTCAGGTTGTACTTGTCCTTTTGTGCTTCAGGTACTTAGCATGATTTCCTCCCGTTCCTCCCATGTGGCAATGTGCTTCATTCATTCATCGCTGCTGTGTAGGGATGCACGGTATGCCATTGTATGGATGAACCGTGGTTTTTTTTTATCCATTTGTGTGTTGATGGAAATTTGGGTTGCTTTCAGCTCCTTGCAATTGTGAACTGTGCCGCCATGAACATTGCAGCACGGGTGTCTGGCAGGGGTTGTTTCTTGCCTCTTCTGGTATATGCCCAGTAGGGGGATTGCTGAGTCATATGGTAGCTCAATTTCCATCTGTTTTAGATATCACCAAATCAATTTCCATAGTGGCTGTACATACCTACAGGACCACCAGCAGTGGATGACAGTTCCTATCTCCCCATAGCCCCTCCAACACTTGTTGCTTTCTGATTTTTTGAATAGGGCTATCTTTGAGGGTGTTAGGTGATATAGTTGTTTTCATTTGCATTTCTCTATGGCAAATGTTCGGGAACATTTTCTCATATGTTTATTGGCCATTTGGATTTCTGACCCTATGAACCGTCTGTTCAGGTCCTGTACCCTCCTTCTTAGTGGGCAGTTAGTCTTTTTTATTGTAAGCTTGCAAAGTATTATAGATTTTAGTAATCAAGCCTTTGTCTGATGTGTCATTGATAAAGACGTTTTCACAGTCTTTGGGCTCTCTTATTACTCTCTTGGTGAATTATTTCAATGTGCACAGGTCTTTTATCTTTAGTTTGTGCCTCCTCTGTATTTGTATTCTTCCCTATTTCTGCTAGCCTATGTATTCCTTGTGTCAAGGTTCTCAAGTTTGTCCCAATTCCCTCATTGATGACCCTAATAGTTTGAGGTTTTGCCTCAAGGTCTGTGATCCACCTTGAGCTTTTTATTGTGCATGGAGTGAGGTAAGGGTCTTGCTTCATTTTCCTACAGGTAGATAGCCATTTTTTTCCAGCACCTCTGATTGAAGAGGGCATCCACTTCCCATTTGATATTTTTGGGGGCCCTTATCAAAAATCAGTTGTCTGTATGCTGATGTTTTTGTTTCTGGGTTTTCATCTCTTTTCCATTTGTCTGAATATCTGTTATTAGAATAGTACCCTTTTCACTGTTTTGATCAGTTGGCTGCATAATATGTGCTAAAGTCAGGTAGAGTAAGCCAACCCACTTTGTCCTTCTTCTTGAGAAGTTCCCTACTAATGCTGGGCTTTTTCCCTCTCCATATGAACTTGGTAATCAGCTTTCTCAATTCTTTGAAGAAGGATGATGGTATTCATATCAGGATATCCTTAAACTTATATAGAATAGACATCTTTAGTGTGTTGAGTCTTTCATTCCACGAGCATGGGATATTCTTCCATTTGTTTCTTATAATAGTGTTCCACAGTTTTCCCTCATACAAATTTTTTGTTCTTTTCAGTTCGTGCTTGGCTATTATAAAGGGCGCTATATTTTCTATTGCTTCTTCTGTAATCTTATCTAATGTGTATAGAAATCTGATAGACTTTGATTTGCTTATCTTCTATCCTGTCAGTCTGCCATATTCCTTCCAACACTCCACTTGTGGAGATTTGGGGGTTTTCAATATATAAAATCATATTGTCTGCAAATAAGCATAGCTTCACCTCTTCCTTCCCCAGATGAATACCTTTGATGTTTTTTCTTTGTCTTATGTTGCTAGCTAGGACTTCCAATACAACATTAAATAGGAGGGGGGACAAAGAGCATCCTGATCCCCCTTTTCAGTGGAATTGTTCTTGTCTTTTCTCAATATGAATTTTTATTTGCCCTCACTCATGTTTTACTTATTATACAGTCAAGGTGATTTCTAATTTCTGCACTATCTAAAGATACTATTTGTTTTTCTTTTGCAACTGATAGACCATTTGTAGAATTTTACAATTAAGCTGTAATTAGCATATCGTAAAATTCAACAGCTTAATCATATCAAGAAAAGCTGTGAAATCATAACCACAATCAACTTTGGAAACTTTTCTTCCTTCTTGCACCCATTGGTATTGACTCCTTATTTCTCCCACCTTCCCCTTCGATGCCCCCAGGTATTCATCAAGTCAGCTACTTTCTTTTAATTTCACTCACCTGGTTTCCCTATACAGCTATATTTACAAAACAAGGGCAAACTACAAATAAGTTCCCACCAAAAAATGACAATATCAAACAGGTAAAAACCTCAATATAAGACAATATTAAAACTTTAGTATAAATTCGCATTGAATCCTGAGAGAAATCAAATTGTAATATGGTATATTCCAGTCTAAAAACAGCTGCTAAAACCTACTTTACACTGATTCTGAAATGGAGTTTTTAATGTTCCTAGCCTTGGGGATTGGGGATTCCATGGGGACTCAATTCATATAGGATCCAGTAAAATTCAGAAATTACTCTTTTAGGATTGTCTGTTAATTTGGAGTGACCTTATGATGATCCACTGCTATCTGATGGGAATTAGTTGGTCTTCTCCTTCCTCCTGACATGGGAAATTGACTCCATCTGTGGTAAGACCACCTCTCATGAAGTGATTTTCAAGATATTCTAACAAGGGGTTGTTATAAAATTATGAAAGCAAGGGAGGAACACTGCCTCATTGCTTCAAGGACCAGATTAGAGGGCGGCATGGCCTGGTAACTGGGGCCTATCTTTGTCTTGGTTTTTATCTCTTTTGTAGTGGAATTAATAAAATATTTATCCTTTTGTAATTTTATTGAAAATTTTTACATCTTTGTTCATGAGGGATATCAATTTGTAGTTTTCTGTCTTTGTAGGGTCTTTTCTTGGATTTGGTATCGAAAGTATGCTTTCTTCATAGAATGAGGTAAGCAATTTGTTACCACGTTCTACATTCTGGAATCATTTGGGTAGAATTGGTGAGGTTCTTCAGTAAATATTTGGTAGAATTCCCTTGTGAAGCCATCTGATCCTGGGATTTTCTTTGTTGGGAGTTTCTTGGGACCTTCTTATTTCTTCTTTTATTTCAGATCTATTGAGGTTTTCTAATTCTCTATGAGTTAATTTGGATAGATGACATTTGATATTTGTCTATTTATTCTAGGTTATATAACTTGTTGTAGTACAGTTTTTGATAGAAGTGTGTTATTATTCATTTCTTTGGATCTGTTGTGGTCACCCTTCTCTAATTCAAGATATTTGGATCTTCTCTTTCTTTTCCTTTGCTAAATTTGCTAGTGGTCTTTCAATTTTTTGATCCTTTTAAAGAACCAACTTTGTATGAATGGGCGCATAAGCAAATGTGGTGAAGAAAACTGATGGTGCCTGGCTATAAAAAGCTTTGGTGCCTGGGGTCATAAAGGTTTAAAGGTAAACAAGCAGCCATCTAGCTCAGAGGCAACAAAGTTGACATGGAAGAAGCACATCAGCTTGTAGGATTATGAGGTGTTGAAGGGATCAGGTATCAGGCATCAAAGAACAAAAACTCATACCATTGTGAATGAGGGGGAGTGCAGATTAGGAACCCACAACCCATCTTTAGACAACTGAACATTCCCTTATAGAAGGTTCATGGGGAGGAGAGGAGTCCATCAGGTGCAGTGTAACAATGATGAAACATACAACTTTCTTCTAGTTCTTGGATACTTCCTCCCCCACTACTATCATGATTCGAATTCTATCTCACAAATCTGGCTAGACCGAAGTATGTCCTCTGGTACAAATAGGAGCTGGAAAAACAAGGGATCCAGGACGGATGATCCCTTCAGGAACAGTGCTGAGCATGGTAATACCAAAAGAGTAGAGGGAAGATGGGGTAGAAAAGGGAAACTTATTATAAGGATTTACATATAACCTCCTTCCTGGGGTATGAACAACAGGGAAGTGGATGAAGGGAGACATCAGATAGTGTAAGATATGACAAAATAATTTGTAAATTATCAAAGTATCATGAGAAGGGGTGAGCTGGGAGGGAGGGGAAAAAAGAAGCTGATATAAAGGGCACAGATGGAAAGAAAATGTTTTGAAAATGATGAAGGCAACAAACGTACAAATGTGCTTGACATAATGGATGTGTGGGAGGATTGTGAAAAGAATTGTACAAGTTCCCAATAAAATTATTTCTAAAAAATCAACTTCATGTCTTGTTATTTTTCCCATTGTTTTTTCTGTTTTCCAGTTTATTTAGGCTTCTAATTTTTATTATTTCTTTTCTTATTTTTTTAATTTTTTATTTTCTTATTTTGATGGATGATTTATTCTGTTCCTTTGGCGCTGGTTGCTGGGAGTGTTGTGTGAAGATATTAATTTTGTATTTCTTCTTTTTTTATTTTTTTTTTAGGCATCACTGCCCTCTGGTGGTGGGAGTAGGAGGTCCAGCCTTTGCTCCTCGGAGCTGGAATTGAACCTCCAACCCAGTGGGCCTCAGTCCTGCGCACATGTATTTCTTCTTTTTAATGTGTGCATTGAATGTATAAATTGCCCTCTGATAGCTGCTTTTGTGGAGTCACAAATGTTTGGGTATGTTGTGTTATCATTGTCATTTGTTTCAAGGGATTCCTTAATTCCATCCTTTAGCTGATCTATTACCCAGTCTTTTTGAAGTAGTGAGTTATTCAGTATTCATATGTTTGTCTTTATGTTCCTGCTCTCTCTATTGTTGATTTACAGCTTTATAGCATTGTGATCTGAGAAAATGGCTGTAGGATCTCTATTTTCTTTTCATTTGTTAAGGATTTTTTTGATGGCCAGCATATGGTCATTTTAGAGTATGTACTATGTGTGCTGGAGAATAATGTATACTTTATTGTTGTTTGTTGGAAGTCTGTATATATCTATGAGTAAGGCTGATTTATTGTGTTGGTCAACTCTTCCATTTGTTTATTGAGTTTTTTCCCTGATGATCTATGTCTCCTTGAGATTGGTGTATTCAAGTCCTCTACTGTTGGTTTCTCTTTTCAATTATGAAGATTCGATTGATGTATTTCATTGGATAGGTGTGAGTGTGTGTGTGTGTGTGTGTGTGTGTGTGTGTGTTTTCCTGGTCTATTGATCCCTTCATCATTGTGTTGTGTTGTGTCCATTCTTGTTTCTCATTATATTATTTTCTTTGAACTCCATTTACCAGAGATTCTGCCACTTCTGCCTTTGTATGGTTGTCATTGGCTGGATAGATTTTTCACCAGCCTTTCATTTTTCAATCTGTTTTTCTCGCTTTATGATGTGGGTTGGTTGACTGCTATTTCCATGGCATAATAATGCAGTTGTTAATGGTGTGGGCTGCTGGGTTGTGTAGTTAGCTCCTTTGAGTTACAAGAGAGAGGTTTAAAAGGAGCAGGGAATCATGTGATGGGAAATTAAAAGAAAGAGGGGGCTGAGCCCCAGTGGCGTAGTGGTTGTGCACGGGACTGCAGCCCACTGGGATGGAGGTTCAATTCCAGCAGTGGGGCTGGGCCTCCTACTCTCACCACTGGAGAGCAGTGATGTCCCAAAAACCAAAAAAAAGAAAAAGAAAAAGAAAAGAAAGAGGGATGAATAGATGGGGAAGAGGGGTGGAGGGACAAGAGAGTATATGTAATAGTATAGCAATAAATGTTCTTCTGCGAGCTTAGTGGTTCAAATCCAGTAGCAGTGCTCAGGAGCAGCGCTGGGTAGCTCCCACGACCACCAGAGGGCAGTGATGCCCCCCCCCAAAAAAAGTGTTCTTCTGGATAGACCAGAACTATTGTAAAATATTGGGGAAAGTAATTTTAAGAGGTACAACAATACTTGATTGTTAATGTGGGATTACATTACACTAGGAGAGGGAGTGTGAACATGTAAGACAATGATACATGGGATAGGAGAAGAATGTAAGTAAATAACCAGCCCAGGACAAGAAGCTGTGTGTGTGATATGTGTGTGATATGTGTGTGATGGAGGTATGATTGAAGCAGGCAGGAGAAAAGAAAGGAAAGAGAGAGGGAAAGGAAAGAATGAGAAGGTGAGAGAGAACAGAGAAAAAATAGGGAAACTTAGGAGAGGGAACTAGGGAATATAAATATATGTAGATAGGTGATAGATAGATAGATAGATGATAGATAGATAGATAGATGATAGATAGATAGATAGATAGATAGATAGATAGATAGATTCATTCTTGAGTTGGTTTTGCTTAAGGAGTTCTGTTGCTATGGGAACATGAGTGTGGGTGAGACTTTGTTGCCAGGTACCTGAGTTTACTTGGCCTATCAAGGATTCTTCACAAAAATTCACTGTTGACCCAGAGTTCTCAGGGGCCAGCAAGTTTGGGGCTTCATTGGGTGGATTGGGATGGTCATGATCTTGCAAGGGAAGATATTTAGGATCAACAGTCAGGGGTAGGAGATACTGGAAGTTCTGAAAAAAAGATTAATCTGTTTGGAATAGATGTGGTCTGCCTGTTTCTTCTTGGAAGGTGTGTGCATCTGCAGGGGGTGTGACCTCAGGCAAAGACACCATGGGAGGCACAAAAGGATATAGACCAATTTATGGTAAATTAAATTTAGAATGCAAAAACCATGGAGCAAAATAACATGTCCCTGATTTGGGTGAAGGCTGCCACTTGTTTGGCTCAAACAGAACAGGGACCTGTCTCTTAGAACTGGTGGGGAGGTGAGCATGGGGTGGGGGGCCCAAGGATAGAATATAGGAACTACAAGGGAAAGGGGGTGGAAGGAAGTGGGAGTTCTAATGAAGTGGAAAAGTTCATGACATATACTGTGTGAACACCTGGGCCAGCCTTTCAAAGCAGTTAGTTCTGCATCTACGGGTTCCAGGGGCCAGCGAGGTGAGAATCTTGGCTGTGTGTGCTGGGCCAGGACTTAGGATCAGTGCTTGGTGGAGGAGGGAACACAACACTCTGAGGTAAAGTCACCTTTCACAGACGGTGGGAGAGAGTGAGAAAGACTCTGTGTTCCTGAATTCTTGCCTCAGCTGCCACCACCACCATCTCCAAAAATAGAAAGGGAAAAAAAAGAACCAAAACTTGGTGCTTGTAACTTTCATGTCTAGTGTCTGGGTCCAAGAAGCAAGTACCATTTCCTGCTAAATTCTCTCCAAGATTAGCATAGGGGATCCCCCAGGGGTTGCTACCTGGAAGCCATTACAAAACTTTAGAGAGAGATGTTAAAGCTGTGCTACCATCCTGCCTCTCCTTTAAATCTACCCCCAGATATTATCATTCACTAGAGCAGAGCCCTGGTGGAAGGGTGGTCATAAATTGAGTGGATAAGCTACAGGTCAACAGTTCCCCTCCACAAACTGCTCCAACTCCCATATGGAGGCCAGGTCTACCTTGCCCTATCAGGTCATTAGGTGTTGAAATCTACTTGATGGCAGTGAATCTGGCTTTTGTTTGTTGGTTTGTGTAGTGCTTTGTGCCTGATTAAACCTTTTCTTTGACAGGATGTTGATGAGCTTTGTATATTGAGTTTGTATCTAGCAACTTTGTTAGTTGTATGCTCTCACAGATTTTTCCAAGTAAATAATCACATTCTGGGGTCTTTATTCTGATTTTCCTCTGGACTACTAAGAGGAAAACAATTAAGCTTACCAGGATAGTTTTAAATTCCTAATACTCAGATATTCCTCTCTCTTTTCCTTTCTTTCTTTCTCAATATAGATAATGAGATTTTAAGAGACATTTTACATAGCATGCCAAGCTTTTGCAGCAGAAAGATAATCTTCAATAGGTAGATTTATCATGATAGCAAAAAGTTAGATCACTGCTATTTCAAGATGCTGACCCTAGACCAGAAAAAGAGTATGACCCAGAATGTAAACCAAGCTTTGTTGGTGAGTCCTACAATTTTTTTAAAAATTCAGATTATTAGTGTCTTAAAGGATTATCTTAAAATAAGCAGTTATCTAAATGAAGTGCCAACTAAGTTCACATGGAAGAAGCACACATGCAAATATTGTAAATAATAAAATCCAAATCAAAAGTAGGGATGGTACCAGAGCTTAAATTGTGAACTTCGGGTTTGCAGAAGGGTATAGATGACAGCGGAAGTCCAAAATCCATTTGTAGGTTCCACACATGTATTCAGCCTCAGAAGAAACCCCACTGATCAAAATTGATTAATGTGAATAGCCTTAGGTTCAGTTAAAATGGAATATCTTATCATTTTGTCTTCCTTTCATTCCATTTTAAAGTTGCTTCAGTTTTGTTTGTTTGTTGTTGTTGTTGTTGTTGTTGTTGTTGTTGTTTTGGTTTTTTGCACATCGGGAAAATACAAGAGCAACTGGACATCAAGAAAACATCCCAACCCAGTTCAAGGTCAAAAGTCTGATATTAGTCCATATGTCTGATACCAGTTCATAGGCCTCTTCAGACTCACAAAGTACATGCCGTGACTCCGGGACGATCACAGGCCAGTGGGTGCAGAGTCTTGTGTATCCAGTGGTGGTAGAAGAATCTCAGCGCTGGCAGGGACCTCTCTGTGGCTTTTCAAGCATTTCAGCAATAGTAGGGATCTCTAGGTGGCTTTTGCGGCTTCAGAGGTCTGGTTTCATCAGGGAAAGCCCACATGGTTTCTCCTCTGGGATGTCTCCCAGGGAGTCAACCTTGTGTCTTGTCAGTAGAGTGTCTTAAGGGACTGAGTCCTAAGTCTCTCACCTCCAAGGTGGAAATACAGCCAGATTTCCAAAAATCCTCAAGAGGAAGCCATGCCCACACAGAGGTTTCATTGGCTATCTCCAAACTGACAGGCTAGACTCCACCCCTACACTCCCAATCCTGAAATTAACACCAGATCGTGACTACCACAAAGAGGAATATGAAAGGACAGCAATTTAATGATATAGACGAGGTGAAGAAAAAAAAAGAGGTGCTGTTAACCATCCAAACAAATGAGTTTGAAAAACATTTCCAAGGATGGAATTGCAGATTTGACAAATGTATTAAGTGAAATGGGGAATACTTTGAAGCTGATAGGTTATTTTGTAACATATATATATATTAAATAATAACTGTGGGGGGGAAAATCTGGGGTTTTTGGATTACCCCTTGTATATTAGGGCTCTTTCACTCCTCCACACGGGATATATGCAGTAGGTGTTCAACAATTGACAATGCAATGAGGACAAAGGTCACCAGCCAGGAAACAAAGGCACTGTGACTAGAAGTTAAAAAAGTAACCCCAAACAACCTTTAATTTGTTCTAACCTTTTTTTTTTAAGTGTCTTATTTTTCCTGGCATTTTTGTGGGGATTTGGAAATGTCACAAAAACAGAAGGGAGAAATTAACTGCTATTACATGCCATTATACACATATACCCATGCTATCGTAGTCATGCACAGCATATACAGTACACACTGTTGGGAAACGTTTTAAATCCAATCCCTCCTTTCCTTGCATCTGAACATGTCTTTTGCCTTGAAAAGTCATTTCGCAACACCATTTTAAAATGCATGCCTCAAAAAAAATGCACCCCTCCTAGTCTTCATCAGAACATGGGGATCATCAAAGGCACTTATTTGATCTCAGTGGGTGAGCAGGGAAGGAGTTTGTCATCTCAAGCTGCCTGACACCTAGGAAGCCTGGTACAGCTGGCTCGTTTTATCTAGAGTGGATTTGCAGAATCAATCCTCTTCTCACAGGACATTTGTTCCCTCACTTTTGCCATGGGGACTCACCCTGGGCTATATTAATCTTGGATCACATTTTGACCATTAGAGAAAATTTCAGGACAGCTGTAAGCGCACAGTTGGAAACGAACCTCATTCTTCATTATGCAGTTAAAGCGACCTGCCCGGGGGTCACAAAGCCATTTAACTGCGAATTCGGGAGTAGAAAATGGTGTTTCTTTGGGAGGCTGGGTGGAGGGTGGGGTGGGGTGCGATGTGACCTTGTTTTGTTTTTTTTAATGGGGAGGGGTCCTGCATGTGTAGGGAATTCTGTCTGACTACAGACCAGGCATGTGAATAGCCTTTCCATCATACAGATTATGACTTGATGTTCCTTTTGCTCCTTTTAAACTATGTTTGGGTTTTAATATTTTCTGCTTTTTTGCCTGAGGTTTTTATGCATTTTACTTTGTTTTTGCTGTTAGGTTGGGGGATTTTATCTTTTTTCTGTTTTCAAAATGCCCTCCTGCATATGAAATCCAGAATAGGTAAGTTGATGGAGACAGTAAATGAATTGTTGGTTTCTTGGAGGTATAGTAGGAGAGGTTGGGCTGGATGTAATGGGGAGTTAATAATAAGGGGTACAAGAATGAATAAAATATTCTAAAACTTTGTGGTGATGATTGCATGACTCTTCTTGATGTTATTTAACTACTGAATTGCATAATGTGAATTATATACAAAACAACTGTTAAAAAATACAAAACCGAAAAAGTCACCTTATTTTTTAAAGGATGCTTAGTAATGAGACTGATTTATATTCTTGAACAAACTTCTAATCCAGAGTTCACAAGTCACATTTTGAATAGCAGAGTTAAGATAGCTTCATTTTTACATGGAAGTAATATTTCCATTCCAAGCAATTTCATGTCCCATGTAACAATAAATAATTGATTATTATTAATGATTACATTCAGTAAAACGTTACAGATGAGCTTTTTTGAGATTAATTTCGAAATTAATTCTTTTGGGGAGGGAGATCACAGCCCTCTGGTGGTCGTGGGAGCTACTGAGCCTTGCTCCTGGACAGCCGCCGCTGGATATGAACCGCCAAGCCCATGGGCTGCAGTCCTGTACTCAACCACTACGCCACCAGGGCTCAGCCCTCAAAATTAATTCTTACAACTTAAAAGTAAAAGGCATTTATCAAATAACATTCTCCTTAGTACTCTGCATGCTTCTATTGCTAGCAGTGACAAAATTCTAATAATCAGATTTACAATAAAGGTAATTGTTCCCATTAACTATAGTTAAATTATCTGTAAAAGAGGTTTAAAAGTCACATATTTAAATTTGTTTTTCTTTAATAGTTTCAATAAATTAAAAATAGTTTCTCATCATTTTAAAATTAAGGAAAGATACAATTTTACTCAATAAATACAGCATACTTCTTGAATTTTTTTGAACCTCAAACTAACTACAATAACCAAATTATTTTATTAGAAAATATTCATGTACCAAAAGTAAAAATAATAAAATGCTGCCACAAAATGACAGCATAATAAATAATTACCTTATTCTACACTATGGTCAGTTAGAAAAAGATGGCAGAAAGGATAACAGCAATAAAAATAAATAAAAGTGAAAAAGAAGAAAAAGGAGCACTAAAGAGAGTGAGAAGACAGGGGGAAATGCTTTATTGCATGAGCTAATCATACAAGTCCATCAAGGAAAACTACCTTCTAACAAAGACTCTGTGCTTTAGAATAAGGCGATCTTAATTATCCATTACAGTCTTCCACCCAAAGATAAAGAAGCTGCTCAGATTCCCTACACAGTGGCAACAACAGCAAGTCTGACACTGGCCGAAGAAATCACAGAGCTGTGGTCTTGACCTTGGACAGAGGAACATCCATTCCCAGTCGGAGCATGAGTGGTACAAAACATGGTGTCTGGATGTCCTGCTTCCATCACTACCAAGAAGGCTCAAAGATGATGTGCAACTCAGGCTTTTCTTCTTGGAGCGTTTCCAATGCATATTTTGTCTCATTGTTGAAATATGTCTTACTCAACCTGTGAAAGCAAACAGAAAGTCTTGGATTATACTCTTCAAAGACATTCCCTACGGTATTCTTGTCTTCAAAAATTCAAATGTTACTTCCCTGAACCTTAGAAATCGCTAAGCTTTAAAATGCTGTGCTACATAAGCATTATGAGCTTTGTTAATTCATTTATTTACTTTTGTTAGGAGTTAGGTGAAGGTCTGCAAGGAAAATCGTTTTCCATTCAACTATTCCAATAGACTTTGTTTCATGCTAGCGAAAGCAATCCCCACAGTGTAATATTACTTATCTCACTTCCTCCCTGTGTCTCCCATTTCTATTTTGCCTTCTATTTTTCCCCTCTCTGCCATCTGAGCGTTGTCCTTGGACAAGGGTTGCTCATTTCATTTCAAGCAGTTGACTATTCTAAAAAGTGCACACCTGCCTAGTGTTATTGTTAACTTTAAAGACCTCTCTCTGATGTGCTGAAAATGGATCGATGGGTGAGTTCTGCTCCAGGTGACTGAGGAATAAAGGCCAAAACAAATCTACATTGGAAGACATTGCAGCCAGCATTCTCTGGCAAGACCCAGTTTTACATACTTTGGACACGTTGTCAGGAGAGGCCAGTCTGTAGACAGTGACATCCTGCTTGGTAAAGTAGATGGGCAGCAAAAAAGAAGAAAGCCCTCACCTCAGCAAGTTGGATTGACCCAGTGACAGCAACAATGGTCTCAAGTATAGGAATAATTGTAAGGATAATGCAAAACCACGTTGTGTTTCATGCTATGGCCCAGAAAGTTAGCAGGGGGCAGAACCCACTCGTTGGCAATGAACAATAACAGTCATGGTCTCAAGGCCGCCACCAACTTCTATCCAATCACTAAATTTGATCTTTTTGGCATATACAATATAATTTCTCTGTTCATGTTTAGACTTCAAATTTGGAGATTTTTTAATGTGTGGAGTGGTGTAAATAATAATATAGTAAACATGCATGTGCTCATTACCCAGCTTCATTTACTAACAACTAAAGGTCAATCCAGTTTCACTTATGGACTAAGCACTCCTCTGACCAATTAATTTTTGGGGGGGCAGGGAGCATTACTGCTCTCCGGTGGTGGGAGTAGGAGGCCCAGCCCCACTGCTGGAATTGAACCTCCGTCCCAGTGGGCCGCAGTCCCGCACACAACCACTACGCCACCAGGGCTCAGCCCCCAATTAATTATTTTAAAGACATGCCATATACGTTTGAATTTTTCACTGTGTAACAATAAATTTTTAAAGTTATTAAAACAAAACAAAATGCTGAAAATTGAGAGGTATTGTTCCATTGTATTGTACTTATTCTATTGCATCATATCATCACACCTAAGAAAAACAGTTTCTAAAAGTCATGATTTGACTGACTGGCTGGGCTAACAAAAACTACAAGATAATGAGTTATCCCTTAATAGATACATATGAGTTCCTGGGCTATTGTCCATGATTAAAGGAAGCTCGTGATCAATAAACACACTGCAGATAGGCAAGATTTTATGAAATTTCTGATCTAAATGTTCCTAGAGCATTTTTCTCCACTTATGAAACCTCAGATATAAGAGCAACAACACGGCACTATGTAAATGCCTTTTCTAGTGAAATGAATTTTACACTTGTCTAGCTGTACAAAATAAAATCCTTTAGGTAGAAATGCAATCCTACTTGGCCAGTCTCATGAGGACTGGTGATTCTTTGGGGAATATGGCTGGAAAGTCTTTTGCATCCAACTGAACCCTGATAATTATGGATACCTGGATGGAGTTATATAGCTTATAATGCCTGCCTCCTTCCAATTTTTTGTTTATTTAATCTGAACCAACTAGCAAAAGCAAAACCAAAGCCTCAGTGAAAATGAAGCCAAAACCTGGATTTTGGTGACAGCCGTTTCCCTGAAAACTCACCCCCACTACACAAATCTCTGCAAAGCACACTTACTGCAGACTATTCAAGAGGCAGTTCTGTTTGAGTACTTCACAAAGAAGCATGATACCCAAGTCACTCAGATCATTGTGGCCCAGGCTCAGCTTTCGCAGACTCTGGTTAGAAGTCAAAACTGTAGAAAGATCCCAGCAGCAGTGGGAGGTGAGATTACAGTTGTCTAATCTGCAAGAAAGGAGGTGAATTATTTTTTAAAATCCCTTTATACTCTTTCCAGGTCTTCCAGATCTTAGCTTGCAAACTTTAGAATACAAGTGGTATAAAATGTATAGAACAGACTACATGTCAATTTATTACTTTTCCTTTTTATCTGTTTTGTACAACTAATTTGTAAATTACTTTTCCCCAAATCTGATCCGTGTCTCATCAAAAATGTCCATAAAACACAAGTCATATTTTTTCACTCTTTTTGGTAGAAAGAATTATGGTTTTTTTACAAACACAAGCTTTGATATGGATTCAAGTAATAAGATTCCTCCCCGTCTCTTGATCCTTCAGTGTGCCAAACACTTGAGTGCTCTTCTCACTTCTCTAATATATACAGTATTCCGCCCACACTTTCCTCCACTCTTAGTCACCATGTGTTCCCAATGTCACAAAATGTCAAGAACTTACTCCAACATCTGAAGCTTGCAGTTGGGGTTCATGAGTCCCTCACTGAGTACCTTGACCCCTTTGTCTCCTAGAGCATTGTCCCGTAGGTAAAGGTGCGTGAGGTTCTGGTTGGTGCTGAGTGCCAAGGACAGAGCCGGACAGCAAGCTGATGTGAGGCTAGAATTCACCAATCTGTCAAAGGGGATAGAGAAGCGTCCTTGATATCCAACTTCCCTTATGGCTACCTTTACAATTGCTTTTTCCAGAAAGACACCACACATGACCCATAGCCTGCAATTCTTCCTAACTGCAGAGCTGCTACATATTTGAGTCTATCTCAACCAGGCAATGCCGGCGGCATGGCAGTTAAAACTATCATGTATACCTTTTACAGATTAGAAGCATGACAAACTGATCACTGTCTCCCTTCACTCACTTGAATAATAATGCATATGTTATCAAAAGTTCATGAGGAAGGAGGCGGAGGGGGGGGGCGGGAATTGAGATAATACCAAGGGCTCAAGGAGAAAGAAAATGTTTTGAGAATGATGAAGGCAACAAATATTCAAATGTGCTTGAAAAAATGGATATGGATGTATGGGTTGCGAGAAGAGTTGTATGAGCTAAAATGATTTCAGTTAAATGATCTCCAAAAAAAGAAAAGAAGCGATAAAATTCATTGCCATTAAGTCGATGTCAATTCACAGTGATACTCACTATAGAACAGAGTAGAACTCCATTTGTAGGTTTCTGAGACTGTAACTCAACTTAATCCTTATTATTTTTATTTTATTAAAAGAATTTTATTAGGGGATCTTACAGCTCTTATAAGAGCCCATACATTAATTATATCAAGCATATTTGTACCTATGTTGCCATCATTATTTTCTAAACATTTGCTTTTTATTGGTTCCTCTTTTTTCCCTTCCTCCCTCCTCCCTCGTGACCCCTTGATAAATTATAAATTATTGTTTTCATATCTTATACTCAGTATTGTCTCCTTTCCCCCACGATTTCTGCTGTTCATCTCCAGGAGGGAGTGGGGAGGGTGTTATGTGTTGATCATTGTGATTGGTTCCCCCTTCCTCCCACCTTCCCCCTACTCTCCTGGTATTGCTATTCCAATTCCTATTCCTGGATTCCATGTGTCATGAACTCTTATCTCTTATCTGTGTCTGTGCACAATCTCTGGTCCAACCTGCAGTGAAATGCATGACTTGACTCCTGATCGTGGGTGGGGAAGAAGCCTCAAGGAACCCAAGGAATATTATGTGTTTCATGGATGCTCTATTGTGCCCAGGTTGACTCATTCCTTCCTTGTGACCCTTCTGTGAGGGGATGTCCCACTGTGTACAAATGGGTTTACTCTTTACTCTTTATGGAAGTAGAAAGTGCTGTCTTGTTCCTTCAAAGTGGGATGGTGGTCTTGACTGCTGACCTTGTTCATCACAGCCCACCCTGTAATCACTACACCAAATATGAAGTTCACAAAATAGTGTCTTTCATCCAGGTCAATGTTCCAGCATATGGTGGAGAGGTGGGAAAGAATGAAAGAGCCGTTCTTAGTAAATAAAGACATATTTATTTTGACTCGAGTTAGTGTAGAGAATGTGGGGGAAGCAAAGGTAGGAGCAGCCCCAACTGGGACTGATTCAGGGTGATTGTAGCATGCGGGGCTAAGGTATAATACCTTCACACTAACCCCAAAGAAGAAAATTAGGAAAAATTTGAGCATAGGCTCTTTATCAAATTAGTATTTAGAGAGATACTGCTGGTACCATGCCAAAAAAATGTGAAAGAAAGAGGGAACTAAGACTATGAGAAATAAGAAGTTTAGAGTTGCCTCTGATGTCTACTGGGCAGCCTCCTGGGAAGCCCCGCTATTGAATAAAGCAGGAAGAAGAGAGCAGGAATGGGTCAAAGGATGCGGATGGCTGAGTGTGTGACAATAATACCATGGGTGAAGGAGCAAGAAAATTTGCTTAGAGGGCATTGAGTTTGTGTTAATGGTAGTGAAATAATTTGGGAAAGGATATTAATAATGGTTGTGTAACACGAAGAGTATAATCAATGGCACTGGATTATACATGTAGAAGTTGTTGAAGTGGGGAATGTTTTGTTGTGTATGTTTTTGCCACAATTTAAAAAGCATTCATGAATAACCATGAGTGAAAGGAAGAAGAAAATGTTCTACCATTGATTGTAGCAATGATTGTACAGTTCTTCTTGATGTGATCGAATGATTGAATTGTATAATGTGTACATGGGGTGCCAATAAAACTGTTGAAGAAACAAGAAACTCATCCACATCATAAAGTTGTACAAACTCAACCAAGCTTTTGTCGGCACCCAATCTTGTCACTATTTGCCCCACAGAGGGCCTTCAAAATATTTTATTAGCAGCTGTATACATTACATATATATATCATGCATGTGAATGTGATGCTTTGAACTACTTCAAATATATCTGATTCGATATAACCCTCATCCTCATTTTCCAGCTAACTGAAGAGAAGCTACCTTTCTGCAAAGATGCCCAAGAAGACTTACCCCAATTTCTGCAGGTTACATTGTGGATGCTTCACTTCTTCACATAAAATCCCAACTCCTGCGTCTCCCAGGGCATTTTCCCCCATGTAAAGTCTGGTCAGGGATTGGTTGGTACTCAGGACTGACGCAAGATCCGGGCAGCAACCTGAAGTGAGGCAGCAGCTGACCAGCCTCATAGAGACAGCACAGTGTCACAATCACAACCATATCCGGTCTTAACGCTAAGGAGGCTCATTCCCGACTCAGTTTCTAGTCTAGTCCGTGCCTGGGGAGAGAGCAGACCCAAGCTCTAAATGAACTGTGTATCCCCTCCCCTACTCTTTTAAATGTTTTGATTACCTCTTAAAAATTCCTGTCTCCCAAAAGTATAAAATAAAGGCTTCTATGCAGGATGAAGTATCTGTTTGAGCTGCCTAACTATTTTCTGTTGGGGTTTGGACTGAGAGTTGCATGTGCCGTGAAGTTCCACAGTTCTTCTAAAGTAATACATTATGTTTGTCTTATTTTCACAGCTACGCATTAACTACTTTAAAGGCATTGTTATTTTTTATGGCTTATGCTCCCTGCCAGAACTGAATATGAGATTTTTCCTATAACAAAACCTACCGACACGCAGATATAAACAGGAAGGCGTTTATCAACCAGGGTTATTTTCACACTAAACCTCTTGTCGTTTGTGTTACATGGAAGCCACTTCCTCGTCCATCATAAGGGAAAACAATTCAGACTCACCACAGCTTCTGCAGATTGCAGAATAAATGGCGCAGTCCCACACACAAAAGTCTGACCCCAGCGTCTCCCAGGCCATTGTCACTCAGATCCAGTTCCACCAGCTTCTGGTTGCTGCTTAGGACTGAAGAAAGGTGCAGGCAGCAGTGATGGGAAAGTCCACACCGCCCTAACCTTCACACAAGGAACAGAAATAGAATGAATCAAAGACGGTCTTCTCTGCAACTAACTCTCTAAAATGCTATTCTTTATTTCAGTACCAAAATATCTGTTTTAACCAATTGTTAAAGGAAAATTGTAACACAGTTCTCAAGCATCTGGACATAACCCGAGACATCTGGAAAAGTAGTCTTTAGACTCACTAACTTGGAGTCTAAAACCACAACTCTGATGAGTTTCCAGGATTATATAATGCCAGGTCAAACAGTAACGAACCCGCAAATGAATAAATGACTCCGAAAGAGGTGGTAAACCTGTAGGTTCTTCCTCCTTTCCACAGGCTCTGTGCCATTCAAAATCCTAACAGTTGCAGTTTCCCCGGCCAGATGCTGTTTATCTCTAGGGTTGAAGCCATCTCCTTTATCACTAGCTTTGTACTCCATACCTCTGTTTGATTCTTCAACTACAGTCTTTCACCTGAAGGAGCCAAACATGTTATTTTATATAATGAAACTCTGATTTTCAGTGCATGACCAAATACCCTGTACTGCAAAAAAAAAAAAAAAAAAAAGCTTCTTAGCTCCCTTTCATTTTTCAAATAACTGGCTGCCAAAACATTACGGCTTTCCACTTACCATGCAGCTAGGACTTTTTTAGTCCTTCCCTCACTCATGTTCACATGCATGTTTGCAAGGATCTTTGTGTGTGCACGGAGAGAGAGAGAGAGAGAGAGAGAGAGAGAGAGAGAGAGAGAGAGAGAGAACTTACCACAATCTTTGAATGTTACAGCCAGGATGCTGAAGGGTTTCACACAGCACCCTCATTCCTGAGTCCCCAACAGTGTTATCACTGAGGTCCAATTCAGTAAGGCTCGGGTTAGTGCTCAGGACTGAGAAGAGGCCCCTGCAAAAGCTGGAGGTCAGGTAGTAGTTCACAAGGCTAGAAAATGGAAAGGAAGAAGGGACAATAAGAAAAAGGTCAGTCTTTTACAAAACCAAATTGAAGCTTGGGGGCAGAAACAATGGGCACAGAGTAAGAGACAAGAATCCTGCGATTATTACATGGGGTACAGGACTAAACGTGAGCTCCCTAAAAATGTAAGGGACCTAAGGGAGCATAGGTGAAACTAATCCCCCAATGACTTATGATATTGGGAGTTAACCCATGACTTTGTCTGACTGGGAGTACCTTTTGTTGACTTGGATTTTCTTGTTCATTTCTCGTCCATCAGACATCTTGTCTCTGGGCCTGGAGATCCTACACTACCTTTTCTAGAAGAGTGTCCTACGCTATGTATCCTAGAAGAGTTTTCATAACAAAAATATCACCAGACACAGGCTCAGCCTAGGGCATAAAATTGTGAATGCTCTATTGTTCAGCTGCCTTTGAATCGTTGATGGCGATTGTGAAAATGCATTTTCTGACTCAGAAAGTCAGACCTGATGATTCCCAACGGTTTAACAAGCATCCAGTTAGTCCTTGCTATGTTCAAAGTGTATAAAGGCAAATCCCTACCCTCAGAAAAAGGTAGTTGCTCTCTAGAGAAATGAACGCTGGACTCCCATATGGGAAGTTAAGAGCTTGAATTCTTGTGAGTTTTTTTCATAGCTATCAGGTTTGGATCAGGTGTAATGTCTCTCTCTCACCTTTAAACTCCTTCAAGGTTATGCTTGCATTCTTCTTCTCCTTATATCTTCTCTCTCCACTCTGTCTCCCCCTCTCCCCTCTCTCCTTCTCTCTTTCTCCTTACTTTTTCCATCCATTCTGAACTCTTTTGCCACTGTTAAAAAGTGTCCATCTTTCCCACCCTTGCGTGCTCTAAAGCACGAATCCTTCTCCTTGAGTTGCCTCTTCCCTGTCCCTAAAAATTAGACAGAGGCATGACTATTTGAGACATCTTCCCTAACTCTCTCTGCTGCTCAGGGTGCCTCCTATGAACTTTCGGTGCTCTCTGAAAATGTCCTGATAATTGTCCATAACACTTTTATGAAACACTTTTTCCTCTTCTCAGTCATTGCCACAGCTCCAGAGGGAGGCCCCTGAGGACTGATGAGTAAAACATCCATCCTGGTAGATGCCAAGGCAGAAAGCTGGGAACTCAAGGCCGCTAGTTGCAGAGGACATGCTCCCTTTTTTCTTAATTTTTATTCTGTGTCTTGTACAAAGGCTGTATCCAAACTTTCACACAGTATTATCTTAAACCAACCACTATGACAAAATTGAAACGGGTTGAATTTTTGACTGGAATAAGTTGAAATCCTTACACCTGTGCTTGCAAACATGACCTTGTTAGGAAATATGGTTTTTCTTTTCTATAAATTAAGGAGGCAAAACTGGAGTAGAGTGGGTCTTAATATCACCGAGTAATGTCACAGAAAAGGTGAGAAGCAGCACAGAGAGTCTCACACAGAGAGAAGACAGATATGTGAAGACCCTTCCACGGTTTAGGAACATCAAAGACTATAGAAACAAAAAGAAACATGGAAGAATCTTCCCTAAGTAGACAGAAAGAAGATGAACCTGCCATTGCCCTACTTTGAACTTCTAGTCTCCAGAACTATAAGGCAATATTTCTTTTCTTTAAAACCCACCCACTTTGTGGCGTTTTCTAATGGCAGCGCTCAGAAACCAAGATGTTAGTATCCAGGAGTCACTGACCGCCAAACTGATGAGGACTTCAGAAATCAGATAACTCACCCCTTCATTTTATAGATGGATGGCTGGCTTCCAACCTCCCAGCAAGTCTATACACAACAGATGCTGAAGTCGTTTATTTTGGAAACTATAGAATAAGGGTCGGAAAACTTTTGAGATGGAAGAACCAATCATGGCCCTCACAACAATTTGAAAGTTATTTGAGAGTCATAAATATGTTTTTTGCAACGAAATAAAATCACCATTATCTGAATAATATCCTTCTATTTTTTATCAACTTTCTTTCAGAATCACATATACGTACCGAAAGAGCCACATACGGCTCACAAACTGCAGTTTGCCAACCACGAACAAGAAAAAAAATGGCATGAAGCCTACAGGAAGTGGTCTTACCTTTCCAGTCCTACTGTTAATGTCGGCTGTCACTAAGTTAGGTCTCCAGTCCCCAACCGCACCCCCAACTAATGGTGATCCTATCTATAACTAAGTCCGACAGCTGTAATCCCTTTGGTTTTCATTGGCTGGTTTTTGAGAGCAGATCACTAACTCTTTCATCCTTGTCTGTGTTAGTGTCGAAATTCTTCAGAAACCTTCCATTTCCCCTCACAACCTCTGTGCCAAGAAAGCCATTTCCCCGCTACATCTACATTCCTGCTTCCTCAGACCATTTTCGTGCCCTTAATCAGACTAGTCTCACATCTAGAATTCTTTTCACAATATTCTCTCCTCATTTGCACCTGCCAGTCCTTGAAAGGAGGCTGCAACATCGCTTGCTCATACAGCCATCAGGGCAAAGACCCCTCTGCCTCCTGGGCTCCTGGGGCACACAGTTTCCAGGATACTTTTCTTCTTAAGTATTGATCAGGTGTGCTATCTCCCTGTTATGCGTGAAAGCTCTAAGATTACAAGCAGCTTAGGCTTAGGAGCCCTGGTGACATAGTAGTTACAATTTAGGCTGCTAACTGCAAGATAAGGCATTCAAAACCACCAGCCAGTCCTGAGGAGGAAGACGAGGCTGCTACCATAAGGAAGCACAGAAACCCATAGGTTTCTACTCTGTTCTATCAGGTCCATGAGTTCAAATCAACTCGATGGCAGTGAGCTTTCATACGCCCTACAGGAGGCTTAGAGGTATGTTAATCTATGAAGACACCTGCTAACCACAAGGCCAGGGGTTCAAACCCATTGGTCGCTGCCTACTCCGGTCAAGACCCGAAAGGGGCACTTCTACTCTGTCCTATAGGGTCACATGAGCTGGAATTGATCTAAAGGCATTGAGTTTGGTTTGGGATTATACTTCACGTAATACCCAGAACAGGTGTTTTGGTACCAAACTGCTACTCAGCCATTCTTTTGTTGTTGTTTCACTGATGTGTTGGCTGTTTCATTTATCCACTTACCCTATCTTCCCTTTCATCTAAGCTAATGAAAAAGTGTGAAGAGGAAAGTGAAAGGAAATAGAGCAAAGAACTGGGGAGGGGGGTTAAAGGGCATTTATAGAAGTTTAAATACAGGCATGTATATAGGTGCATATATTGATATGTGACAATGGGGGAAATAGAGCAACAAACTTATACATATAGACAGTAGTAGAACAGCAGATGGGGATTGGACCTCCACTCAAGTACTTCCAAAATCCAAGAACACCATGTTCTGTTAAATTGGCATTCCATGATGCTCACCTTCCCTACCCGATCTCTGAAAACAAATGTGTGCATAAGCAATGGTGGTGAAGAAAGCTGATGACACTTGGCTATCAAAGGATGTAGTGTCTGGGGTCTTAAAGGCTTGAGTAAACAAGCGGCCATCCAGCTCAGAAGCAATAAAGCCCACATGGAAGAAGCACACCAGCCTGTGTGACCACAAGGTGTTGAAGGGATCTGGTGTCAGGCATCAAAGAACTAAAATTATGTCATTATAAATAGGGGGGGGGCGTACAGATTGGGGGTCCAAAGCCCATCAACAGGTGAAGCGACATCCTCTTACAGACGGGTTGCAGGGAGAAGATGAGTCAGTTAAAGTACAGTGTAGTAACAACGAAATATGCATCTTTCCTCTAGTTCTCGAATGATTCCTCCCACCCACTATCATGCTCCCAGTTCTACCAGACAAGTCCGACTAGAACAGGGGATGTACACTGGAGTCAGAAACATGGGGAATTTAGGATAGATGTTCCCTCAGGACAAATTATGGGAGTGGTGATACTAGGAAGGTGGAGGGATGGTGGAGTAGAAAGGGGGAACCAATTTCAGAGATCTACATATAACCTCCTCTCTGGGGCAAGGCCAACAGGGAAGTGAGTGAAGGGACACATTGGACAGTGTGTGATATGAAATAGCAATTTGCAAATTATTAAAGGTTCATGAGGGGAGGGAGGAAGGGAAATATGGGAAGGTGGAACTGGGGACCTAAGAGGAGGAAGGATGTTTTTTCAGAGTGATGATGGCAACAAGTGTGCAAATGAGACTTGCATTCAACTGATGTATGTATGGATTGTGAGGGGAGGTATATGAGTACCCAATAAAATGATTCATTTTTTTAAAAAGGGGGAAGGAGGAGCTTATACCAAGGGCTCAAGTGGAAAATGTTTGGAAATGAATGTGGCAACATGTGTGCAAATGTGCTTGCTACAGACGATGTATTGAATTTTATAAGAGCCCCCAATAAAATTATTTTTTTTAAAAAGAAACTAAAAAAATGGAAAGATGATTCAAAAAAATGTGAGAAAAATAAGTTACAGCAAGGTGGCATTGTTGCCTCGCCGTGGCAAATGCCTGGAGTTACTAGGCAATTGTCTATGGCATAAAGTAACATGCTCAGCTTCTAACTGAAGGTTAAGTTCACTGAGAGGCACCATGTACAAACAGTTCTGAGACCTACTTGTATGAAGTCAGCCATAGAAACCCCCAGAGCACACAGTTCTATTGCAGCACACATGAGGGTGCCCTGAGTTATAGTTCACAGAAAGTGGGTGATTGGTTTTAGAGACACTTGCATTTGAAAGTCAGCTGAGAAGAGGGAGTGAGAAAATACCAAGGAAATGATGACTAGAAAGAGGAGAGCGGCTGCTATCCCGACCGCAGGCCAAAGTTCCTTACTGGTAAGAACAGGCATCATGTGAGACACAACTGACCACATGATGGCATCGACCTTCCTCCTCCTCTTCTTCTTCCTCCTTGGTCAAGTTATGAAAAAGTCCCAGGGAAAGTGATTGTACACGCTGACAGTTTTTAATGCAAAAAGAGGAAACTACATGATCCATCCTGGTGAAGAGGTTGATCTCGATTTTAGGAAAATGGTTCATGGCCCTTTTCACAAAGTCTTCCTCCTGCATCTCATATAAGCAATAGAACAATTCCAGCTGACTGGGCTGTATCTGCAACTTCTTGGCCTTGGCTTTGGCTTCTATCCATTTGAGCAATTCTTGCCTGATTTGCTGTGAAATTTTGCAACTGAGTTTCTTTTCTAGGTAAGAAGTTCTCTCCTGGTTGACCAGGCCAAAAAGGAAACGAACAACAAAAATCAAATATCCCTTCTCAAATTTGCCGTAATTTTCAAGAAGAACTGTCACATCCCGGTTGGGGAGCGTCAAACCGCTCTGTGACGTGTTCCTCGTTTTTCTCTCTTCCTCCTCTTCCAGCAGGTAGTACATTGCAGCAAAGAACTCCTGAAAAGTCATGTGAATGAAGCTGTAAAGTCTCTCACAGTCCACTTCTTTCTGAAAGAGATTCATCCTCAGGAAAGCTGACACATCAGCGCTCTGCAGGCCATGAAGCCTGAGGTCGTGCTCATCAAAGAGGATTTTCTGATTCCAGATGCCATCAGCAGCTAAGGAACAGAGCCCACGGAGGTTGGCCGAGAGAGGGTGCTCCTGAGCTCCTCCTCGGCGTTGCAACAAACTGGAGAGAAAGAAGATGTATACCGCAGTGGTGGTCTTGGACGTCTGAGCGAGGGATTTGCCACTCTCCATCTGCTGCTTCAACCCAGTGCACACAATCCAGCAAACCAGGGGAATGAAGCACATGGTGAAGAGGACCTCGTTCTCCTGAATTAACCTAAAAGCTTCCTTGGCTTGATGCTCCTCTGAAAAATACTTGAAAAAATATTCCTTCCTCCTGGCCTCTGAGAAGCCCAGGATCTCCACGTGGCGAGGATGGTCCAATAAATGTTGGAGTTTCTCTAGAGCTACGGGCCGTGTGGTAATGAGCAGTGAGGCCTTGGGGAGCAGCCTTTTTCGAATGAGGCTGCTCAGTAGAATGTCCCCTCTCTCTGCCTTCTGCCAATCTGTGCAGAAGTTCCCCGTGTGTTCATTGAAAGCTCCTTGCAGTTCATCAAAGCCATCCATGAGGAACAGGATTCTGGATGGCTTTCTCACGATCTTGGATATGGGAGGATTTGAGTCAGGGCAACAGCTAATAATCAGGTCTCCCAGGCTTCTCTTTGTCATGAGGCTCACTTCTCGGCAGTAGATATAAAACAAATAGTCAAACTTGTCTTTATAAAGCTTCCCTGATGCCCAGTCCAACATAATCTTCCTGGCCAGAATTGTTTTCCCAATGCCTGCTGCTCCCTGGAACACTACCGTGCGGACAGGCTCAGTGTTGTCCTCTTCAGCATCAAACAGGAGTTCTACCTTGATGGAGCTCACAGGACTATCCCTGGTCTTGGCTGCAGTCTGACCGATGGCCAGGAGCTCCTGCACCCTCTCCTTCTGGCTGGGGTGCTCCTTGATGAGACGTAGGCGGGTATACCGTTTGTTCAGGTTCACACTTTCACCCAGACGTGCATTTCTGTCTTCAATATATTGGAATCTACTCCGTATATGCTTGCGGTATGTCCGACAGTGATCTAAGGCAAAGACATAAAGTTCAACTTTAGAGAGGGCCCTTTACACACCCACTAGAGATTAACTATATGCAACTGTATCCTGTTCTCAGTAGCAAGTGGCAATGGGACCTAAGAACTGCCGGGAGCATCGGTCTCTCAGCTGATCCTTTGTGGAGTGTGTTGAGAATTTGCGCTTTAAATCTTTTATGTACACAATTAAACAGCAGAGCAGCAAGTCACCTAGTAAGCCTGCTAACCTTCCCGGGTGTTCAGGAGAGGCCTATTAAGCCTGGAAATACTTAAATGATCCTCCTGTCCAGTTTCTTCTGGTGATGGCAGAATTTCTGACACTGAAGTAGTTTGCATCCCGATAAATATGAAGGGTTAGGAACAAGAGAAAACATAAGAGATACAAACGAATCAGCTTCCCAGTCGGTTCTGAACTGGGTCACAAAACCCATTGGAACCATTCCCATCACTCACCTTTCTTTTTTTGACAAAAAGAGATTCTGGAAAGATAGCCCAATAAGCCCATCCACTCCTCTTCAATGCTTTCTTCACGGCACATCACAGTGGGTTGAGAATCACAAGCATTGTCTGCATATGAACGAGAAAATATAGACACATTGTCAAAAACTGCCACTCCTCACTCAATCATTGTTGACACTGTGTTAAAGGATTGTCACCACTTTCTCCCCTGCACTGGCTGGGGTTTGAAACAACTTTTTGTTTAACAACTAAGTGCTTAATCGCTACACCATCAGGAGATAATTCATCCCTGATACCCAATTGGAAGCACTCCTAATTTCACAATAGTAATTGTTACCCATCTGATCATTGTGTCTATTGTCATATCCAGTATCAGAATATTTTCCCAAAGCTTATAAATCACCTGACATATGAGGGAGCCAAGACCTCTCCTTATCCTTGCACAAACTTGTTACTTTCCCATCCTGGTACTCTAATCTTGAGCCCATTTTCAAGCACTCCTCTATCTTCAAGATACCGCAATCCATTTTACCCATATCTTGAGCTTTCATATAGATATTATTGAGAATTCTGGAATTCAAGAGTAAGAATTACCTCTCTGATTTATATCAAACTCAGTGATTGTTGAAGATTTTATATCAACTTGCACCTGTGTGAAAATGAATGGGTTGAGTGCAACCTGTCAATCAAGTCACAACTTCATGATGCCTTCTTGGAGGTGTGACCTTTTTATAAGATAGACACTGAGAACTTCCCCCTGCTTTCTTTGCCTTCACCTTTCTCTTTGCCAGGACTCTGTGACCTGGAGTGCTGTCTTCTCCTTCTCATGTTTCCATTCCTCACATCCATGCAATTCTGCACCCTCTCCTGAGCTCCCCCTTCATCTTTCTCCATCATTAGTTTGCAGTTCATGAGTCTGAAGAGGGTGCTGAATAACTTCAGACCCATGGGCTTAAGTTGGACTAGGCTGATAGGCCTTCTTGATATAAAATTACTTCTTGATGCAAAGATCTTCCCAATAGATGGATGTGTCACTGGTTTTATTTCTCTAGCCAACTCATCCTATCATGGTGGTGCAGGATTCTGGCTGACTTAAGATTCACCTCAAACCTGAAAACGTACTGACACTGAGTGCATTCAGAATCATAGCTGACCCTCCAAGGACAGAGTTGAACTACCTCTGTAGGCTTCCAAGACTGTAACTCTTCACAGAAGAGATTAGAAAATCTCTCTCCTGAGGCGAAGCTGATGGTTTTAAACTGCTAACCCTTTCGTTAGCAGTCCAATGTATAGCCCACTATGTCTCAGGGCTCCTCCACATTCACCTAGGATGCATAAAAAATGCAGATTCCCTGGCTCTACCCTCAACAAATATTTTTCAATGAATCCAGATGGAGCCCAGGAAACATTTTGCTGTTGTTATGTTGTGTTGCATTGTGTTCGAGGACAGCCAGAATTAAGAGTCACACATCTAAACAGTCACTAAAAAAAAAAAACACTAAGTCAACAAACAAACTCACTGTTATCTATGCTGACTCATAGCAATCCCCTGTGGGTTTTATGATCAACGCATGTGGTTGTTAAGTGTTGTCAAGTCAGTTCCGACTCCTACCAACCCTGTGTCCAACAGACGGGAGCAGCGCCTCGTCCTGCACCATCTTCACAATTGTCTGAACCCATTGGTAAAGCCACTGCCTCAACCCATACCATCAAGGGCTTTCATCATTTTCACTCTCCCTCCACTGTACCAAGTGAGATGTCCTTCTCCAGAGACTGATCTCTCCTGATAGGGGGAGATGAAGTCTTGCTATCCTTGCCTCCAAGGAGCGCTATGACAGGACTTCTTCCAAGACAGCGCTGTTTGTTCTTTTGGCAGTCTGTGGTACATTCTTGGCCAAAGTCATAGTTCAAATGCATTGATGGTCTTCCTTATTCAAAATCCAGCTTTCATATGCAACTGAAAATACCATGGCTTGAGTCCAGCATATTGTAGTCCTATCCTTTCTTTTCAACACTTTTAAGAGATCTTCTTCAGCAAATGTGCCCACTGCAAAACATCATTGTATCTCCTGACTGCTGCTTTCATGAGCATTGACTATGAATCCAGCCAAGATGAAACCCTTGACAACTTCATTTTTTTTCCCTTTTATCATGATGCTACCTATTGATCCAATTGTGAAGATTTTGGTCTTCTTTACATGGAGTTGTGATCCATGCTAAAGACTAATCATCATCTGCAAGTGCTTTGGGTTCTCCTCTCTTTCAACAAGCATTATTAATACATATCGATGTGTTAAATGAGGAAAAATTTAGTCATGATAGAGTAAGACTTAGATGCACAAAAACTACCTAGGACATATCATCCTTTAATAGAATCCTAATAACTATGAGGTGATTTTCTGAGTACTAAATGGGTCAGAAATATCACTTTTTTATAACAGGGATTACCCCACTGATCAACCCTACATAATAAAATCTCCCAAAAGTGTCTGAACACAAGAGTTTCATCAGTTTCTTGATTGTTAAAAGACAGTGTAGTGTGTCCCTGTGGGACACATAGAAGCTGCACACTAGAAATGCTTCAATATCTCTATATTTGCCTTTTTCTGTATTAAAAAATGTATATGGAGAGTTTCTCCCCCTCTGTAAGTCATTCAAGTGAATGAAACGCGAGGAAATAGTGAGAAGCATAAGTCAGATGTGAGAAGGCTATCCAAGCTTGCAATTAGCATTCTGAGTGGGAAGACGGAATCCCCAAGTGTGAACAAAGGGAAGTTTGGGGATTCCCAGGTTCACATCTAAGATCTCAGGCAAACTAACAATCTGGAGTATGGTGTCCTTTAAATTATGAGATATAATCTAACTCCAAGTGCTTACAGTCAGAGAAAGAAGTATTACATGTGCAACTCTTGTGATATCAGAATGGCAAACAGATAAAAAGTAGAATGATAGGCTGAGCCCTGGTGGCGTAGTGGTTATGTGAGGTACTGTGGCCCACAGGGCTGGTGGTTCAAATCCAGCAGCAGCTCTCCAGGAGCAAAGCTGGACCTTCTACTCCCACCAGGGGGCAGTGATGCTCACAAAAAAAGTAGAAGTATATCGTGTATGTACAAGAGCCAATATAACACAATAGTTAAAAGTCAAACTTCAGCAACAAGCACATGTGACTTTATAACCTGGCACTGGCTCAGACTAGAAAGACAATTAGAATATCTTCAAGGGTAACCTTGCTCATTTGAAAGTATTAATTCAAAATAGCATCTAGTTCACAGGATTTTTGTGAGGCATGAAGAATAAAATTCATAAATATGGCTGAGAAAATTGATTATTATATTTGTATCTATTACCACCCTCATTTCATTATTAGTACATTATTATGTTACTTATTATATCTCTGCCACCTCTCCAACTCCCCATAATTCTCCTTATTTACTAATTCATTTTCTTTATTTCTTCCAGTACAATTTGCTCACCATCATCCTGTGGTTCTAGGTTCCCTGAGGCCTTTCATAAGTCATTCTCTTGCTAGAACACTGGGTGGAAAGGTAAAGACTCACACCTTCAATCTATACATAAGAGTCAGAGAATTTCTTTTACCACTCTAACTTTTAATAACGACCATACGAAAGACGTGGTGCTACAAAGTACATCATTCTGGATGCAACCAGGTTCCTCAGCAGAAACAGCAATGCCACCATCTGGATATAGAAATAGAAGCAGTCCCAGGCACAGGAATCTATTCTAATAAAGTGGACTAACCAGAACAGGCCCTGGTTATAGATCAAAACTGAACTGGATTTTTAACAGAGAAAATAGTTTTCCTCCCTCTTGTCATAGTCCTGCAAGAATGGGAAGAAAGAGACAAAAGCTAAAGTAATAGGAGGAACGATTTGAAGAAAACTGTATTATCTTCCCTCAACTCACCCCATTCTGGCTCATCCATTTTAGCTTTCTCATAAAGGTCTCTCCTATTGATGGCAGCAAAAATCCATATGGCCATACTCCAGGCCCTCTTCTCCCCATTGAAGTCAATCATCAGGGTTGTCAGATCCAAGTGGTCCGCCTTTGTGGTCTGGCTCCGGGGAAGGGAGACACAGCCCTTTTGGGAAGGATAGTCTTCCAAGTACATTTTGAATTTCTTCAACTCTATGTCTTCTAACTCCTCCAAGTAAGATGCCAGCTTGCAGCGCACACTGGCCATCTTCATCTGCAGCTCCAATCCTCAGGCTGGGGCTGGAAAATCAAAGAGTGAAACTAAATATAAGTGAGGAAAATCTTTTTAAAAAGTATAACCCTATCCCAAAGAGGACTGAATTATCCAACAAATCTTTTTAAATGAACAGAAAAAAATAACACTTGACTTGAATGGGTCAACCTCTTTACTTTTTAAAGTGAGTTCATCTGTGTGCTATTAACTGAGTTTGAGTTGGGTCCAATACACGACAGCCTCTACACATTACAATATTTCCTAATCCTGTACCATAGCCATGATTGAACTATTGTGATCCATAGGGTTTCCACCAGTTGATTTTTTGGAAGTAAATTAACAGGTCTTTCTTCCTATTCTGTTTTTGTCTGGAAGCTCCACTAAAACCTGTCCACCGTCATAGCAACACCCCAGCTTCTACTAACCAATAAGTGATGCTGCACTTGAGGAGCACTGCAGGGAATAAAGGCCAGATCTCCCTCATGGACGATGGCAACACTATCCCTGTCCCATCAAAATGCTTACCAAAAAGTTATTGTGTTGACTTGATTCAAGAGTATGCCACATGCCATAGAAGAAACATTTCCCTAATGGAGAGGAAAAAAATGGTTTTAACTCACAAGTTTGACAACATTCCTGGTGTAATATATGATCAATCTCCCAACCAGGTCATGATGACACTTTAACACATTGCTAAAGGAACATTAGGTCCAGTGATTACTGGATTATGACTTTGGATAAACGCTTTACTATTTGTGAACTTCAGTGTCCTCATCTATAAAATGAAAAAATAGAAAAGCATCATTCTTAAGCTTCTTCTAACTTAAAGGATCTATTACTATGTCTAAGTTTTGACTTGAGGAAGAAGAGATGAAAGAAAAAAGAAGGAACAAGGCATCACATGAGTCATAATGATGATAACAGAGAAGAACCAGAGTAGGAAATAGAAACAAGAACCCAGATGGAGGTCATGTGACTTCTGGGAGTCTAAGAATGAATTGAGAGAAACTGATATGGAATGGAATTTAGGATCCCAATGAGGTATATTAAAAATCTTGGTGGCATGTTGGGTTAAACATTGGGTCACTAACTGCAGTCAGTGGTTCAAACTAACCAGTTTCTCCATGGGAGAAAGATGAGGTAATCTGTTCCCTTACAGATCTACAGTATCTAAACTCAAAGTGGATCACAGACCTCAAAGTAAAACCCCAAACTATTAGGGCCATCAATGAGGGAGTGGGGACCAAACTGAGAACTTTGACACAGGAATTACATAGGCTATCAGAAATAGGGAAGGACACAAAGACAGAGGAGGCATAAATAGACAAATGGGATATATTAAAGATAAAACACCTGTCTACATCAAAAGAATTTACCAAGAGAGTAATAAGAGAGCCCATAGACTGGGAAAACATCTTTAGCAATGACAAATCAGATAAAGGCCTTATTACTAAAATCTACAATACCCTGATAGCTTCCAAAAAGAGCAAAGCTAACTGCCCACTGAGGAGGTTGGCAAAGGACATGAACAGAAGTTTCACAGAGGCAGAAATCCAAATGGCCAATAAACATATGAAAAAATGTTCCCAATCATTGGCCATAAGAGAATGCAAAACAAAACAATAATGAGATACCACCTAACACCTTCAAAAATAGCCCAATTCAAAAAATCAGAAAGCAATAAGTGCTGGAGAGGCTGTGGGGAGACAGGAACTCTCTTCCACTCCTGGTGGACCTATAGATATGTACAGCCACTATGGAAATCGATTTGGCGATATCTAAAGCAGATGGAAATTGAGCTACCATATGACCCTGCAATCCCCCTACTGGGCATATCCCCAGAAGAGGCAAGCAACAAACCACGACCAGATATCTGTGCTCCAATGTTCATCGCAGCGCAGTTCACAATTGCAAGGAGTTGGAAACAGCCCAAATTTCCATCAACTGACGAATGGATTAAAAAGCTGTGGTACATACATACAATGGAGTATTATGCATTGCTGAAAAGCAGTGATGAACACATGAAGTACATAACCACCTGGGAAGAACTGTAGGAAATTATGTTAAGTGAAGTTAACCAAGTGCAAAAGGACAGGTACAACATGAGTCTGCTGAGGTAAGCTTAATTTAAAAAAAAAATGCAAAAGGGGTATCAGGAAAAAACTACTGTATACAGAAATGTCTGGGGAGAGGCCCAGGTAGTATGGCAGGGGCCAGAACAAATCCAGGGCTACATATGGTAGCCAACTGGAGTGGGGGGATGGGGGTGGGGGTGGGGGTGGGGAAGATGGTGATGTATAGAGAGGGAATGGGGCACTAACCCACCCAAGGGGAGTGTATTGTTTATATCTCCACAGGGAAAGAGGGACCAAACTTAAACCCAGTGATCCAGGATGTGAGTGTAGTGTGACGGCATGGAGTGGGGAAACAATGGAGGGGTCTGATCACACAACCCCAATCCCAACTACAGGGACAGCCACCTCTCCACCAGGGGATTTTGCCTTAGAGGCCAGCACTGAAGCTGCAGCTTGGGGAATGAGAGATGTCTGAGCAGAGCACACCAGAACAAATGAAGAGGGAGGAAGGAAGAATGGATCCAGGTCCACCGAGCCTTCAGGACGATATTCCCACTCTGAAGACCCATGCACAAAGAGCACCATATGGTCCCACTATGAAATACAGCTACCCTTGCTGACCCAAGACTTTTTGGGGCAACAATGGACAAACAGGGTCAGGATTATACCCTGTCTGACCCAACTACACATGGCAAAAACTCTAAGGGTGTGCAACAGCGCATGAAGCTCCAGATGGAGTGACAAGGATAAAGTTTGGGGCCAGGGTGTGGCACTTGATCTAACTCAACCAGGCCTGGGACACTCCTGGAGGTCAACAAATAGACCTTGAACAGGTTTTTATATTGTTATTTATATATCTATATGATTATATATATGATATGGGGGGGCTGTTGTTATCATTGTTATCATTGTTTTATTTTCTTTGCTTTCTTCATTTTAGGATGCCCTTTTTTGTACATATTGTTACCTCTGCAGGTCTAGATAATATAGGCTTTACAAAGAGTCTGGAGGTGAAAATGATGGGACTGATGGCCCCAGGGTGGGGGACATGGGAGAAGGAGAGGAGGGGGAAAGGAGATGGTGTTGACCAGCCCAGAGAT
>PVJH01020815.1:0-39941 GCA_004026705.1 Nesogale talazaci | reverse complement strand
GTAGCAGTTGCTGCGGGACAAGCCCTCTGTCAGTGCTGGGGAAAGATCCTTGGTTCTTTGCTAGTTTCCTTGTTCAATCATTTTCTCTTCTCATATGAGACTGATTCCAGTTATATCTTACATGGATCCTGTTTCCTTACCCAAACAAAAGACAACCCACTCCCAAATGGGAATATCACCACAAGCACAGGGGTGAGAGTTGACAACACACATTTTGAGGGTCACAGTTTAAGCTGAAACAGTCAGGCATATACGGTAGACATCCAAGTATATTGTCTTGTGTGCACCTAACAAGGACACTAAAAATAAATATAAATATAAATATAAAATTCCAGAAGACCACCTAATTTCAGTCTTCACAAGTAGCACTAATTACTGAGTCTCAGCAGAAACATTATAGTCAGTAGAATAAGGCCTGCTAAGAAAATGACCCATGTAAATGAGATAATATGTTTTTTGGAGAGCGTAAGCTGCATTGAAACACCTTAAAATTAAGTTTACCGAAACAATTTTAATTGGTCTTCAGTCTATGCATACTGATTGGAAATTATGTTTATTTATCTATTAAAAGTAGGAGCTTACTCAGAACCATTTGATTAGGAGAACAGTTTGTATTTCTGAACGTAATTATCAAAGTAATAACAACATGTCCGAAAGCCAAACCTTCTATCATTGACCCTGGCCCAGTCGCCAAACACCCTTTGCTCTTGTATACATCTGGAGCAGAATAATCCATGTTTAGAAGCATGTATCACTAAAAGGCTACTTTGAATTTACACACTGGTGGCCCGAAACTTAAGCAGTTGGCTGCCAACTGAAAGGTGGGAGTATGAACCCATCCAACAGTTCTGTGGACTCTTCTGCTACATGGGTTAGTTACAAATTGGAACCAACTTGACAGAGCTTGCCAGCAAATTCTGTGGTGGGCATTTGTGTTAGGCTCGGTTGTCTACAGAAACCAACCAGTGAGACTCCTCGATGTGCAAGAAAGACAGTTATGTCAAGAAGTAACTTTGGATCACCCTAGCCCAATGCCAGTTCATGGGTCCAATGCTAGCGAGGCCCTCTTCAGACTCATGCAGCTGTAGGACAGTGATGCCAAATGGTGAAGGGAGAAGCAGAGAGCTCCCAGGCTGCTGAGTGCAGTCACATGGATCCACGGTCACTGGGAACAGGGCAGGGCACCTACAGCTCTCAGTCGGCTGGCTTACATGGGGCTGCCCTTGGAGGCAGATACAGAGTCCCAGCAAGGATGGAGACAAAGGGTAAAGAAGAAAAGGAGGTTCCTAGTTTCTCCCTGATAAAAAGGTCCAACTCCCAAGGGGCCATCATCAGACAACGATCCAATCGATAGGTTTTGCCTCTCACCCCTACACTGTCATACAAATTCAACACCTTGCCAAAGAATGTGGAGAGGATTACACAAGAAAGTACAGTAAAACATTTATGAATAAATATGTTGAAGTCAACAGGAGAGACAGCATGTTACTGACACAGCCTTATTTCTGACCCCTTCTTTCTTTTCGCCATTGAGTGATCACTAATCTAACAGTTTCATAGTGGATACTGAGGGGCAGGGAACCTAAAATTGAACTTTAGAATTAAGTGTCTCCTGGGACTCTGGCCTGAGGACTAGTGCTCAGGCAGTGTCATGGTAGAATACTGGTGAGGATTTCATGACTGCAAGTTAGTACTCATTGCTGAGTGACTCTCAGGAGCTCCATGAAAAGCAGAGGTGACTTGATGGGCAGAATTTGGGGCAAGAGTGCAAATATGACTATTATAGTGGTTACATAGTCTTCTGTCCAACTTGAGTGGAGGGGTGGATTCTAGCCTGTCAGTCAGGTCGCAACCTGATGACCTCATTTGGAGGCCTGAGGGAGATAAATAGCTCACTGGAGGCCAGGCCCACTCTCTCTGCTTTCTCTTTCCTGCTGTTGAGACACTCAGAGCTGGAGAAGACACGGGGGCACCTGCACCAGCATTGAGATGCTTCCACTGACACTGTATCCAGAAGACTTTCCACCCACTGGTCTGTTATCTTCCTGCATTTGGCATCATTGCATGTGTTGTGTGAGTTTTATCAGACTTATCTAGGATGAGATGTTTTCTCAATGTACAATTGTTCTTTCACGTAAAGCTCATTCTTATGAGCTTTACATAAGCTCATACATATATGCTGACACTCATACATATTTGAGTGTGTATGAATCTGTTTCTCTAGTCAGGCCAGACTTAATTCAACTATAATATCAACCAACCAATAGAATCAAAACCTGTCTTCTGATACATTGCAATATGGTCAGAGTGAATACTACTACTACATGGTTCAAACAAACAAACAATTTGTGATAGGAAGAATTTATGTCTGTTTAGCTCACCTAACTATGGTATATCTGTTATAGCAACCCCAGACAACGGACAGTAGCTGCGCACCTTAACCATGCACGCTACCCTAGGACTCCATGGAAAGGAGGCAGGAAAGGCTCAGAAATTCAGTATTACTCCACCCATTCTTTTTTTACACATGAGCCTCAGGGAAATAACTTGCTCCACGTTACATGGAAATCAAGTGGTAATAGCAGAATTCAAAGGTAGACATGCCTTCAATGCCATATGTTTTTGTCTTGACTGTTTTGACACAAGGAATAGTAGATGAAATGTTTTTGCCTGAATCAAACAAAGAAAAACATGTAAAACCTAACTCTTCTAGTTAACCAAGCGTTAGCAATTGTTTACCCACTGGCTACTATTCAGCTGAGATAACCAAATTGACAAGTTAGTTCGGTATCATAAGGGCATATGAATAACTTTAATGCACCCAGGGGACAAGTGGACTACAAATTTGGCTGCTAACTACCAGGTCAGCAGTTGAAAACCTCCAGCTGCTAGGTGAGAGGCTAATATTTACAACATGTAAATATTTACAACCTCAAAAACCCACATGAGCAGTTCTACTCTGGTCAATTGGGTCACTATGAGTCAACACTGACCCGATGGCCATGAGTTTGGCTTTGGGTAAAGATATGCTAAGTATTCACCATGCTTCCTCTAACGGATCCCCAAGCTTGGAACAGCACAATGCCATTTATATTAACTGCAGCTGTGGAATAGCATGAGAGCAAAAATAAACAAAGTTGGTGTTTGCTTATGTAGCTATAAAATACACATACATGCATATAACAAAGGCATCCTCACATTGTAACCATTGTTATTTGTGAATTTTTAAGCAAAATTCAACATAACTGAAACCACCAAACCCCACATCATCCCTGAGGGGGAAAGCAAATCTTAAAAATCTTTCATCTGTTTTTTGAACTGTTATTTACTGTCAGGCATAGGTTTCTGAAGGAGCAGATCAGGGACCCGGTAGAAAGAGTCTCTCTGATGAGGGGCCGTTGAAGGAATACCAGGAGAAAATGAGGCAGTGGGGGTTCTGGGAACACAGGCGGCTCAGGAAACCTGCGACGGGAATGACAGCTCCACTCAAGCACCAGTAGGGGCCCTTCATGCTTAACAGCCGGTCACACATTTTTACAGAGAATAGATTTATGGTTCCCATAAGGACCTGCAGTCTCAAAACCGATAGGGGATCACTGCATGTGAGAATCAACTCGATGACCATGGCTTTCACTTGAATTTTTTGGTGTCTTCAATCTCTTTTGATGAATTAAGGATAAGGTACATTTACTCACTGTCAATGCCACCAGAAATTGAAATGTAGGCTCAAGGTGGGCAACACGATTCCTCTGTGTCTCAGTTTCCCCACCTATAACTTAACAAATGTGGAGGGATTGTTCTGTAAATGTATCCAGAGCTGACAGGGTATAGTTCTGTGGATCTGGTGTGGCTCGTTTGATCTTGGTTCTTGACAGACTTTTAAATAAAACCCACTGCTATCTCTTCGATTCCAAGTCCCAGCGACCCTTCTTCACAGGGGTTCAGAGTCTGTACATCTTTATAGGAGCAGGGACAGCCTCATCTCTCATCCTGGGAGAAGCTTGTTGGCTCAAACCACTGACTTTTCATGAGCAGTTCAAGTCTTACCTGACAGCACCACCCAGGGTCCCTTTTTAATGTCCATTGTTACATTTTTGTTCTGAATTTAAATTCTGTTGGATGTGAGTGTTATTAAGTCCAAGTCAGCTTTAAACAACTACCCGCAAGGGAGGGGCTTAAGATGACCTGGATTTATTATTTCCCAGTTGTGGAGGGTGGGAGTCTGAACGCAGGGGGGCATTCTCTCTGAAGGCTCTTGGGGAAGATCCTTCCTTGTTCTTAGTTTCTGGTGGCTGCAGGCATCCCTTGGGTCATAGCTATGGCTTTGTCCTGACTCCCCTCCCTCAAGCCTCCCTGTCTTTCTCCTCTTTTGTAAGGAGTAACACTCACCTAGGATCAAGACTCATTCTGCTCCAATGACCTCAAATCAACTGACGGCTGCATCTTCAGGGACACTATCTAGGACTTTAACATAGTTCTCTCAGGGGGGTCATTCATTTCTTAACATGATTTCAAGCACTGGGTAATGGTTTTGTTTTCTCTCTCTGCTCTTTTCTCTCCAGTGGGTTGTGCTGTGCATATTTGGTATTTGGCAAGCCCAGATAACCAAACAGGTTCCTGCTGAGTCAATTCTGACTAATGGCACCCTGTGGACTAGCAAGTCTGTCACACACGAAATATTTAATGAGTTGCATTCCCTCCTCACAACTAGCAAGTTCCTGTTGTTCCAGGCTCCATGTGGAAGGGACTAAGTCCAGGCCTTAGGCAAGCTGGCTCGCTGCTTTTCCACTGGGAAGAGTCATTGATCAGAGCAAGCAGGTGAGGCCTCGCCCTACCTGCAGCACATGGTGACTTCCAATGTCAGGACTCAGCCAGTGTTTACCAAGAACAGTTATGAGCCTCGCTCTGTACAAAAGAAAAAATGCTGCTGATTCATAACTGTGCTCCTCTTAAGAAAGAAGTAAACATTTACTCTTCTTTGATATATGAGGAGGTACCCCCCCCACCCCCCAAAAAAGTAATGTTTTCGGTACTTAAATTTTTTAGAAAATAATCTTATCACCTTCAAAGTACTCTCCATTCCACTTAATACACTGGTCAAATCTGTGATTTCATTCTTGGAAACATTCTTCAAACTCATCCGTCTGCATGGATGGCAGCACCTCCCTCCTTTTTTTCTTCACCTCTTCAACATTATCAAATCCCTAACTTTTCATGTCCTTCTTCATTTGGGGAAACAAAAAGAAGTCACACGGAGTGAGGTCAGAGCAGTAAGGTGAATGGAGCAAGAGAGGCATGCTGGATTTTGCCAAAGTCTGGTGCACTGAGAAGGCTACATGAGCAGGCGCATTGTCGTGGTGGCAAAATCCTTCCCCCATCTGCAATAAATCAAGCCCTTTTGGTCAGATGCTGCTAATAACACATTTTTTTTCAGAACCTCTAAATAGAAAGCTTAGTTAACAATATGGATGGGTAGAATGAACTCCAAATGCACTATGAGTCGACATTTTTGTCCATCCAGAAGTTGCCATCAGGAAGTCCAAAACAAGGATTGCCATCAATCGACAATTTACCTTTTATCAAATGAGAAAACCACTCATATACTTGAGTTTTTCTCATAGCACTGTCCTTATAAACTGTGTTCAGCATCACAACAATTTTGGCAGCATTTTTCCTGAGCTGGAAGCAAAATTTCCTGCCTCACACTGTTCTCTTAAATTTGCCATCACAAAAAACGAGGTTCGAGCAAAAGTGCTTTTGCCAAAAAAAAAGCACTGTGACCAGAGAGAACCTTCCCAGGTGAGGCCATTGAGTGCACTAATTCAGAGGGAGTGAGTCAATGCTTGCCTAGTGGGAAAATGCACACTAGGAAAACTCTGTTTTGTCCATGCAATTCCATTGGGGGGGGGGGATAACCCCTCATATATAGCCCACCATTCCTGGTCTAGGGCACTGGACAGCACAGGAGGTATCCAGGAATTTGGGGTTGAATTAAACAAGTCACTAAATATCATAGCCTCAACAAACAGAGGACTTCAGCTTTTCTCTAGCTTTGGCCCCTCTTTCCTCCTGCCAGGGCTCTATCATGGGTCCGGGTCTCCTCAAGAAGCGTGCCTCTGAAGTTACAGCCAGCACTAAAATTTAGCAGCGCCACTAACTCTGTCCACAGAGGAGCTGCAGAGCTCTGAAAAAGAAGCTGGGACTCTCCCTTGTCACCTACTGATATAAGAGAGGGGTTTCAACAAAATTAATGGGAAAATGGAAGAGAACGATAAAGATAACTCCCCCCCCCCCCATAAAGTTTTGGAAGCCCTTTTGTCTAATCCAATAGCTGATTGGTGGCTAGGCTTCTATTTGTCTGTTTGAGTTCTATGAGGGCCTATTCTGTGAAAGAATTAGAAAGGTCATACTATATAGTTACACTGGAAAGAGGGGCAGGACAGAGACTAGGCTACAGATGTTTCCAAATGTTCAATGTCCTCGGCCAGTCCCTGAGGTTTCTAGAAATGGTTGGCATTGCAGGTTTCTCTGTCTCAGGTTACTAACGTGCCTGCTTTAGCTACTTGTTCTTGGCACAGATCTCTCCGTGTGAAAGTAAAAATGAACACAACAGTTTACTCTCATTAACAAGCAGACAGCATGCCTCAGTTACTCGCACCAACATCTCTGTGGCATCCTCATCTCAAATCTTCCGAAAGCATGTACTGAATTTCCACACCATCCTTTCACTGTTCAAGACAAGCTGCTTCCCTGTCCCAACCTTCCTGCCTAGAATCCGGATCACTGTTCCCAACTGGGCAGAGTGAAACTGCAGGGGAGTCAGCATTCGCGGTGTTTACTCAAAGCTGTGTCACACGGGATCAGATGACCCTAGCCAGCGTCTGCATCAGAATGGGGATGCACCTACCCCAATCCCACTGTCAGCTGAGACCCCATCCATCAGGGCAGGCATCACTGGACAAACCCCTGAGGCAATTACCAGCTTCTGTTAAAACATATCCGGTAATGAGAAACAGGCCCCACTGAAATTGAGTTCTTTATTTTTGAGTTAACTTTTAGTCTTCTCACACTAGCCTAGCTTTGTCTCTGATGCTCTCCCTTTTTAATAGAAATAGTCTCTTTAAAAATTAATAATGAAAGAAAACCCATCATCATTACATGGGGAATGGTACAGGAGGTTAGGTTCTAGGAATTGGTAGGGCTATATTGATGAAGAGAATTTGTCCTGGAAAATCAGTTAGAGCAGCAAGAATAGACCCTTCCCTGAAACTATATGGTTCCATTTCCATAGGAATATCTGGAAAGCATAGTTGTAAAACCCAATTGGCATGTCATGGATTCCTATGGAAACAGCTATGTTAATGCTAATGGCACAGTAGTGATTGAGATAAGGTTCTGTCACATTCTACCGAGAAAGATATTAGAAATAAATGTAATACAATGACTCCTATTCAAACAGTTTATAGTGATGGAATTATGAGCTAGTCATTAGCCAGCTATTGAATTTTACAAAGGCGCTTCTAACACACCAACCTGTGTGACCATGAGGGGGTCAATGGAATCAGTTAGCAGTCATCAAAGGACAAAAGTCTTATCATTGCATGCCTACCTTCCTGATATGCTCACTGAAGACAAAGGTGTGCATAAGTAAATAAGGTGAAGATAGCTGATGGTATCCGCCTATCAAAAGATATAGCATCTGGGGTCTTAAAGCCTTGAAGATAAATAAGCAGCCATGTAGCTCAGAAGCAACAAAGACGCCATAGAAGAAGCACACTAGCCGGTGTGACCATGAGACGTCAAAGGGATCAGGTATGATGCATCAAAGATCGGGGACCCAAAGTCCATCTGCAGGTAAAGTGACATCCCTTTACAAAAGGGTCATGGCGAGGAGACAAGTCAGTTAGGGTAAACTGTAGCAACAAAGAAATATGCAAGGATCCTTTAGTTCTTAAATGCTTCCTCCCTCCCATATCATGGGAATTCTACCTTACAAATTCGGTTAGATCAGAGGATGTACACTGGTACAGATAGGAACCGGAAACATGGGGAATCCAGGACAGATGATCCCTTTAGGACCAGTGGTGGGAGGGGTGATACCAGGAGGGTGGAAAGAAGGTGGAGTAGAAAGGGGGAACCAATTACAAGGATCTACATATAACCTCCTCCCTGGGGTACGGTCAACAGGGAAGTGGGCGAGGGGAGACATCGGACAGTGTTCAATGTAACAATATAACAAAATAATGATTAATAAATTATCAAGAGCTCCTAAAGGAGGGGTAGCAGGGAGGGAGTGGAACAAAGAGGAGCTAATCCCAAGGGCTTAAGTAGAAAGAAATGTTTTGAGAAGGATGATGACAACAAATGTGCTTTGCATGCAAGGAATGTATGCACAGATTGTGATAAGAGTTGTATGAGCCCCCAATAAAACGATTTAAAAAAAGCAACAACAAAAGAACAAAAAGAAAGGGGCTTCTAAACCTTTATGGAAAAAAGTTCTCTTTATCTTTTCCTTTTGCGTTGATACTCCTTAGGAATGAATTCCTCATTGGAAGTAGAATGGATGAAATGAAGGAAAGTCAATATGAAGCTCTAGTTCCATGAAGGAAGTCACACAGGTGGAAGAGCAAAGAAAAGTACATAATCTGTCCTGGCCACAGGCTCCTCTCCCGTGAGGGACAGGGGGTGTGACTCTAACTTTCATGAGGGTCCCTTCTCAGAGGACCTGGGCTTCAATCACTCAGTCTTTGACTTCCCTAGCCTTGTAATGGATTGACAAAAGGAACAGAGTGTTTCATTTTTTAAATGAAAACATTTTCCTTTTTAAGGACCCCCTCCCAACTATCATTGAGTGGATGCTGGGGTTGCACTTCTATGGCTAAGCTGTCAACGGACACGGCAGTGGGAGAGGTGGAGGAGCACGGGCAGGGGAAGAGAACTTGGGCTGCTCAGACGGGCACCTGAACTGTGGGGCATTTGGGTAGTGGACAGACACCCATCCTGAGCTCCGCGGATGTGCCCCAGCAGGGAAGGGGCAGAACCAGAAACCCATTCCTGTGATGTGGCAAATGACAGCTGAATGAAGGCCTTGTCAATGTCAAGACTTTTCAATTAAAGAAGCACGGAGTGGTTTTAGCTAATGCTGACCTCTACCACCACGATCCAATCCAAACAGACCTGAGGACAATAGATTTTTGAAACTTCTATCATCTGCCTCCTCTGCTCAGTGGTTTAAAACAGCTGAAAATGAAAGAATTTTTATCTGTGTCACACTGGCTGGAGATAGTCTCTGGAATGGAAGGTCCCTACCGGGCCCAAGCCCGGTCTTTATACTGAGGGAGTAAATATTGATTATTACATAGGTGGGACATGATAGACATTCAGAGACTATGAAATCAGATTACCGCGGATCACATTCACTTGGATGTTGTGGAAGACTTGACTGAGGATAACCTACTTTTACAGTTGTACACAACGAAACTCTTCCTACCCGAAACTGCCAATATGTAGAGCAGAAGATAAATTTGTGAAGAATCATTAGAGTATCTAAAATAACATTAGAGCTGGAATCCATGACTTTTATGTGCCCTGCCACCCGATTTGTCAGTTTGTCAGCTATGCCCCTGTTATTTCTGATACAAGCTGGGTCATCCATGGTAGCTGGTCTCAACAGTTTCTGGTCTAAGGCAGACTCCAAAGAAAGCTTTGGTGATTTAGCCGCCAAATTAGCCATTGTAAACCTTACGGATCCCAATAAAATGACCGCTCGATAAAGTGGGAGATCGTGATGGGTAAAGCAGAAGGCTAAAAAAGAGGAAGGAAGATCCTGCCAGATGGACTGGCACGCTGCGACGAAGGCGGTAAGCACACCAGCAATCGTGAGGCACAGGGCCAGGACTTCATGATGTGCCAGGCATTGTTCTAAGATTTTTATATGAATTAATTCATGCTAGATTTCAACTAACTATATGAAGTAGGCAGGACAGTAGGTCTACTTTATAAAGGCAAGGAGGTACAAAGAAGTTATACCTGGCTGAAAGCCTCCCAGGGCCAGCGAGTGGCAGGTCCGGCATTCAAGCCCAGTCTGATTAAGAACCAGCTCTTTTACCTTGATACCACGCCAATTTAAAGTTGTTAGTTGTTCATTAAAAGAGCTTAAAGTGGTTGTGTGGGGGACTGCATCCCACAGGGTTCAAATCCAGCAGCAGTTCTCCGGGCAAGGCTGGGCTTCCTACTCCCACGAGGGCAGTGATGCCCCTCCCCCCGCAAAAAAAAGAGCTTAAAGTTGCAAGTTGGCAACATTTCTTAGCAACCACAAATCAATACAGTTTGATAAGTGCATGTACATAGAATAACAGGCCTGTGCACACATTTGAATCCATCTAAAGATGTCTTTCCCTGAGCTGGTTCAAATAGTAGGCATAAGAAATGGCTCTATCTGGAAGAGAAAGGGGCTCTGGGTAGGATGGATCCTGGTCTGTGTCACAAAGAGAAGCGGTAAAGTGAAGTGTGGAAAACCACTTCCATATTGGTATTTTAGCGAGCTGAGCATTCCAGAGGTATTATGTGAATGACTTAGATTCCACAAACCATATCCCACTGTGTACAGAGATGTCCCTGTAAAACAAACATAATGGCATGTATCCTGAGCAGCAATAATTGCATGCAGCTCATGAGGGGATGGGGAAAACATCACAAAAGTACAGTCCATCATAAAGAAGCTGACAGGGAATAAAAGAAGACTGTAACAAAAGTACTATCAATTTGAAAAATACATTATGGTGGAAGAACCCATGGTAAGAACTCAGTAATAAGCACAACAGTCTAGCACCATTTATAAGATAACCCTAAGACAATAAATTTAAGCAAAATACTTTACTTTCCCTTTTCAGTCAGTTTAAGGTATTTCTTGTCCGGTTGAACTTGATGATGTCTCAATAGAAGAGTTGAAACCTGTAGCACAAAGGCCCAAAGAACTTTCTGACCAGAAAAAGGAAAGGAAGGAAGGATGATGCATTTGGTTTAGAACATGGAAGCTCTGCATTAGACCTCTCTGGAACCTTGCCCATGTAGCCCTTCCTTAACACAACTGAAAATCTTTATGCTTCCAGTGAGTTCTGTGATCTGATCTAGTAAGCTATTGAGCCCAAAGGAGAAGAGGAAGACAGTAGGAAAAAGGAAGGGTGTCGTGTGACCTTCTAAAGCTATTGCTAGGATCTGCCTCTTTGATCCTAGAAAGGACAGCGCCCTTTCCACCCGTGAGATCTGCCCTGTGTCTGCATGGCTAGGCTCAGAGAGAGTTTTCTGATGGTGGCTGATGTCGGAGAGGATTGCAAAGTTGGAAAGTGGGTACTGGATTAATTTCCACCATTTAGCCTTAGATTCATGCTAATTGTAATCCACAGAGTTGTCCTGAGACAGTCCTCTCCTTCGCCTACAGTTACTTACGTAAGGGCTGTTTTCCCCTTTGGTAATAGAGCATAATTCATGTTAGACTTCAAATAACTCTGTGAGGTAGGCAGGTATGTAAGTCGTACAATGTCAATTTTATAAAGACCCTGGGGTACAAATAAATAATATATTGTATAATACATATTGCTGCATAATAAATAATAACTTATTACTATAAAGATTATATTACTATAATAGTATGACATATTACTATCAATTACCTAGGAATAGTTCCCTAGTAATATAACATTTAAAGATACTGGTGGTATAGGGGTTATGAACTGGACTGATAACCCCAAGGTCAACAGTTTGAAAAATCCAGGAACTGATCTGAGGGATAAAGATAGGGCATTTTACTCCTCTACAAGACTGGAAACTCACAGCAGTAGACGGGATCTGCCCTGGGGTCTAGGTAGGATCACTGTGAATCAGCATGGACTTGATGGCAGTGAGTTTTGCAAATGTAGCATTTACAGATTCTGTATCCATCACAGCTTGGACCCTCACTAATACTTTTTTGATGAACGAATTGGAAAAATTATTAAGTGGATACATGGAAAGATGGGCATCAGAAACGTAACTTCCTGCTTTCAAACTGTGGCTGGAGCAGAAATTGAAACTGTTTCTCCTGAAACCTCTCGGGTTGGAGGATGGGTCAAGGCTGGAACTGGGAAACGATTTTGTAATTATCTGTTCAATGACTGTCACTTCACTCAATTGTGAGTTCCCCAAGGAATGGCAGGGACTTTTAATGGGTCCTTGTATAAATTTGAGTCCTTTTCTGGTTGCCCTGCTTTTGTTACCAAACAAATCAGAGTCTACTCCTAACTGGCTGAATGATGCTGAGCAAGTCTGACCTCCTTGAGTTTAAACAGTCTTGATAGTAAAAAGAGACAAGAGAACAAGATGATGTCGAAGATTTCTTGCTCAGCTATCACACTCGATGAATCCATAATTAACCATGTGACCAAGCGGAGAAGGGTGGGGGAGAGCCAGAAGAATCCAAGTAATTGTGCTAATCACGACGTGTTACACATGATTAAAAAATAGTCCGATTGGCAATTGTCTCACATAATGTTAAGAAGGGCCCCTGTAAAGGAAAAGCCATGGTCCGATCTGGATAGTCTGCACAGAGGTCTCTAAATATATTATAAAGCAATGTGAAGAGGAGTGGAAAAACCCAAGAGCAAATGTCAGCATCAAATAAACTGGCAGCTAAAAATAAACCAAGCCAACCTCATTGCTATCAAGTCAATGTTAATTCAGACTTTAAAAAATTCTAAATCTAAAACTTGACCTGAGCACATAGAGAAGGTTCAACTTGGTGGCAGTGAGAATATTAGAGTCCATGAAAGAGAGGTTGGCTAGCTAACATGGATAATTAAAATTTTCCCAATAACTTTAGGGAGAAAATCAATCAGTTGTTACCATACAACGTTGCTCTGAGGTCACCCCAAATCAAGAGACATTCATATAAGAAATTAACTGGAAATTCGAGTTGAGGCTCAGAGGTGGGGGACAGGGATACAGTTGGGGGTGGGGGGTAGGTTTATCTCTGAGAAGATAATGTTGTTGGGAAAACTCAGTAGGGTAATCTGCTAATGGGGAAAATAAACGCCTTAACAATATCAATACAGACCCCAAGGGGAATATTCCTGGTACTATGTTTCTAGTTGGATACCTTTGATTTAGTGTCTATCAAGCTCTTTATGACCCAGGGTGCATGGAAATTTAGACTGCTGGAAATTTAGACTCTGTCTTTTAGAGGTGCGTATCCTTTACAGGCACACCAGAAGGCCTTGATGTTGAAACCTCAACAAGCACTTGGACTTTACCTCAAACTCATCTTTCATAGATTTAAGGAACTGTTAGCTCCCTTGGCCTTAAGACTGAAACGCTCTAATGTGAGAAGAAGCAGGTGACTGCTATTGCAACATTATGGAATTGGAGGTTGTGGCCTTTACATAATCTGTCAACTTGCGAAGGGGTGGAATCTAGTCTGTCAACCAGGTCACAGCCAATGACGCCTCTGTGTAGGCATGTTCTTCTCTTGAGGATTCTGGAAACTCTTGTCTTCCTCCTTGGAGATGGGATACACAGACCCTCTGCTTCATCTTCCTGCTGGCAAGACATATGGCGCTAACCTGACAGAGCCAGAGCCCCAGAGATGGAGGAGCCATAAAGAGACCCACACCAGTCCTGAGATGCTTCTCTGCCACTGGTTCCACAAGGCTTTGCACCCACTGGCCTGTGATCTTCCTGTATTCAATATCGTTGCACATGAATCTGAAGAGGAATTTATAGATGGAATATCAGGCATACGGGCTAGTACCGGACTTATGGACTTGATCTGGACTGGTTTGGGATGTCTTTTTAATCTATAATTACTCCTTTATATAAAGTTCTTTCTTACACACATATGAGTGTCTCTGTATTTGTTTCTCTAGTCTACCCAGACAAACAGAGGTCTTTGGACTTTGGTTCAGATCTTTTGCTTTGGTGTGTGCCCAATGAATGGTGGACTGCCCTATATTTACTATTTTAATGTTCCCTTTGCTTTTGATGACATGGATTATTTTGGCAGGCATGGTAGCTAATTTAGTTTTGTCCCATCAATAACTCTACTGTTCATGCAAATACTGTCCAGTCATTTATGCTTTTAATCTGTCCAAGGTCACAATTCATGTATTAGAATCCCTAAAGCTAGACTACTCATGAACAATTTCCCTTTTGAATTTTTTCAGATTCTATATCATTGGCAAAATTAATGCCACTATGAATAAAATCAACTTATACCTCACAGGGATGATTTATAACATCCTATATTATAATGATGTTTCTAAGGGGGACAAGAGACATATCTACCATAGATATATAAATAGGTTTTGGGTTCTCACTTAATCATTGCCCTAACCTAAGAACAAATAGTTCTTAGGACAAAACCCTACTTAATACTTGGCCTCATGAAGAGATCACTGAAGATACAGGTGCTACAGCAAAGTGTGGAAAGAAGAAATCAGATAGTAACCAGCTATTAGAAAAATTACATCTGGTGTCTTAAAAGCTTGTCTTAAAACAATAAGCTAAGTGAGGTGTCAATGAGTTTGTGTGGAAGAAGTTCATCAGTCTGTGTGATCCAAGGATAATAAATAATAAGCTCAAATCTGAAGGAGGGAATGGCATAAGAGCTCAGATTATAAACACCTGGTTTGCAGAAGGTTATGGATATCAGGGAAGCCCAAAATCCATCCATAGGGTTCCCCCAAGGATTAAGTTCTGGAGAAACTGCTCTGATCACATTCCTGGGGTGTGAGGAGCCTAACTATCAGACAGAGAGCAGTGTGAAGTTGATTCTGGCAGGCATTGTTCCGTTAAAATGTAATAGCTTATCATTTTGTCACCCTTTTGATTATTTAGGAGGCCTGATGTCTTGGTGGTGATATATTTGGCAACAATCCATAGTCCACAGTTGGAAACCCCCAATAGCTCCGTGAGAAAAAGACTGGATTTTCTACTCCTGTACACAGTTATAGTCTCAGAAACCCACAGGGGGCATGCTCATCCAGGTTGACTAGAGAAACATATTCATAGACACCCACAGGGGTAGTTACATAATCTGTTGTCAATTCGAGACTTTTAGAGTGAAGGGGTAGCAGTTAGCCTCTCAATCAGGTCGCAGCTTGATGACCTTTTTTGGAGGCGTTAAGGAGATAAATAACTCGCTGGAGGCATCACACACACACACACACACACACACACACACACTCCCTATGAGACATTCTTACTGATAAGCCACACGGAGGTATGCTGATGGCAGCCAGCATAAGGTAGAGCCACATGGAGACCCACACCAGTTCTAAGATGCTCCCACGTTATTGGAGCCCCAAGACTTTCTACCCACCAGACTGTAATCTTCTTGCCATTGGCATCATCTCATGTGTTGTGCGAGTGCAAAGAGGAATCTATAGATTGGTATCTGACCTATAGGTTAATATTGGACTGAAAGACATGATCTGGACTGGGTTGGAATGCTTTCTCAATATTCAATTCCTCTCACATAGAAAACTCTTTCTTATATACGTATGAGTGTCTATAAATTTGTTTCTCTAGTCAACCCGGACTGACACAACCCATGCCATCATGGTTGTGGCAATAAAATTCTGTGCAATATGGTGGTTAAGTATTGGGCTGTGATCTGAAAGGTTTGCAGTTCAAAACCACCAGCTGCCTGAGGGAGAGAGACAGGGCTTTCTACTTTCATAGACTGTAAAGACATGGAAACCATCAGGGGCATTTCTATCTTTTCCTATAGGGTCAATATAAGTCAGCATTGACTCGATGGCAGGTTTTTGGGTTTTATAATTTTTCCTTAAAGAAGAAAATGTATGAGACAATTTGCTGTGAATTCACATGTACACATACATGATAGTGTGAGATACTGTAAAGACATGGAAACCATCAGGGGCATTTCTATCTTTTCCTATCGGATCAATATAAGTCAACATTGACTCGATGGCAGGTTTTTGGGTTTTATAATTTTTCCTTAAAGAAGAAAATATATGAGACAATTTGCTGTGAATTCACATGTACACATACATGATAGTGTAAGATCCTGCAGAATTAAAGAGTTTGATAGTCACCCCCTTGAAGCATACAAACATTTTAAAATTTTAACTCCTGGAGAGGCAATCTTTGTACACATGTGTTAGTGTTCACAAGTAATTCTCTTCGGAGTAACATCCAAAGCAACTCCAAGAATAACAGCCACTACCATGTATTGAACACTTACTTTGTGTCAAGGGACAATGGGGGCAGGATTCTCAATTCCCACGCAGGAGGCCCAGGAATGCACTTCCTGAGTAGCCCCTACCCATCTCTCAGTGGTAGGTATGGGTTGCTACCTACCTATGATGTTAAGCAGGTATCCAAGGAGCTTCCAGACAAAGCTAGACTAGAGAGAAAGGTCTGGTAATATAGTTCCAGAAAACCAGAGACTAAAATCTATGGGTCAAAAAGATCCAGTCCCGTTGTGTCTAGGTTTACCATGGGCTGGGGGTCAACTTAACGGAACTAGCAACAACAGTTTGTGCCAGGCAAATATTCGAATTACCTTTATATATTAGCTTATTTAATCTTCACAGCAACAATGAGGAAACCACCATTATCATTCCTTATTCCTCAGATATGGAAATTGAGGCACATGGAAAGCCAGTAACTTGTGAGGCTACCAACTCTTAGAGGCAAGATTTGAACCCACATAGTCTGCCTGAATCACCACCCTTAATAATAGCCCTCTATGACTCAGTGATAAACGACCAATCATAGCTTAAGTCTTTATTGAAAGACTAGTGACTACTTCCGACATCAATTTTTAGAAATTACTTTGTGCTTGCTTTCAGTATTCCTTGCTTCTAAAATACTGTAAATGTAATTCTGCTTCATGGAGCTAAATGCATGTAAATCCCAACTGAGCCCAGAAACCACAGCCCCTTTGAAGCTAAAAACTCATTTTGCAAAGGCAGGGGATGCTAATGCAACAGACATCCAAGATGAAGGTTTGTAGTCGCCCCCATTATCTTAATGGGGAAAAACTCTGGGTCTCATGATACACTGACGGCAGTGATCTTGAAGAGGAGTGGAAATATTGAGATGGATTCCCACATCTGATCTTCTATGCTATTTCCTATGCTAAGCTTGATTGGGCAATCTGTTCAATGTGGCAAAGTGGAGACAATACTTCATCTTACCAAGTGATCCTTAATCTGTATCCCACCCTAGGGATTTAGCTGCTTAGGCCCTCATTCTAGAGTCTTCACCCTTAAAAGACACAGGATCAATCTACCACGCTGAGAGGAGCCTGTAAGAAGGGGCAGATCCCTTTATGATTTAAAATATGTATGCATAGACCTCACAACAGGGGGTTGCAGATTACCACTTGAATTCTCAATTTTTTTGCATGAAACATACTATTAAAGCCTCAGGCAAAAGCAAATCAGGTAACACTCACTGAGCTATTAAGAAGTACACAATGTGGCTGGACCTTCACCTGGCCTTCATTTGCAATTTGGACACTTGGCAATATGCCTAAACAGCTTCCCAGAAAATAAGGTTTAAAGGGTAACATGCCATTGGTCTAAAGTTCAAAAGCATTTGAGCTCTGCAAGGAGCTCTGGGGATATAGTGGTTATGAGTTGAGCTGCAATTTGAAAGCATGGCAGTTTGCAATCACCAGCCACTCTGTGGGAGAAAGAGGGGGCTTTCTACTCCTGTGGGTTTGGTATTGACTTGATGGCAGTGGGTTTTTGCTCTGGGATGCTGACATGGGTCCCTGGGTAGGACAAACAGTTAAAAGCTTGGTTGTGGATAGAAAAATTAGTTGGTCAAACACACCCAGAAGCAGCCCAGGAAACTCCCTCGCTTCCAGAAGTAGAGAGAGAGAGAAGTAGGGGAAATGGGAAGTTTAGAAACCAAACCTAAGAGAGGATGTTTTGTTGTGAAAAGACAGGATGTTTTCAAAAGGAGCGTCCACAACACCAAGAGGCAAAGGGTGGGTCCAGAATCGGGTTTTCCAGAGCCCAGCCTCTGTTAACTAGCAAAGAAAAGATGAAAGCTACCCTCCAGCAGCTTGAAAGAGCAAAAACAGCTTTTATCAGGGAAATGTTACCCAAGTACTCAAGGCCTTCAAATTGATACTGAAGTTAATGATCAAAGTTAGGAGGAAAAGCTAAAGGATGTAATCAAATCAGAAAGCATTAAAAGTGGTATTTGGGTTCCGCTGCCTAAATGAACTATAGGATATTGACTAGGGAGGTGCAACCTAAATTCTCAAAGTTTTTAGATTGTTACTGGGGTTAATGATCAGGATTATGAAGGAAAATTTGGGCAGTGGTTCAGTCTGGAGTACCGTGGTTCATAAAGAAGGATTATTGCTTAAGCCAATTAATTTTGCTTCCTTACATATCTATTGGTAAAACAAAAGCCACATTAAAAACAAAACTAAACAAAGAAAAGCCACTTGGGAAGGGGCCTCTGCACAATCAGTATTTTGGGATGCCATCGTGGTCCGGCAAAAGCGTCTCCACAGGGAATGAGAGATTGGGAAAGAAGGAAAGTTTTCAGGAATTTTAGATTCTGGAGCTAAAGTCACAGCCATGAACGTCTACAATGGTCTAAGGAGTTGCCACTATTTTCAAAAATGGCTTCCTGATTCCAAGGCAGAAGAACTAGGAGACGTTAACCAGAAAAAAACATGACACTGTCGTTAAGAACCTACAGCGCAGGGCTGAGCCCCGGTGGCGTACGCGGTTGAGTGTGGGACTGCGGCCCGCGGGCTTGACGGTTCAAATCCAGCGGCGGCTCTCAGGAGCAGCACTGGGTAGCTCCCACGACAACCAGAAGGCAGTGATGCCACCTCCACCCAAACCCCCCCTCCATCCCCCCAAAAACCTACAGCACATAGAACCGGAAAGGCAGTCAGGATTTAAGTGACCCTGTAATCGTAGCAGTCCTCATTAAAAGATGTGGATTTTCTAGTCCATAATAGTTAGGTCGGAGCTACCTCCACAGGAGGGGGCTCTCCTTGCTGGTTTTGCTGAGGCTTCCCCTTTCCTCCTATTTTCCTTTTCATGTTGAAATCAGAGGTCGTGAAAATAACTACAGGCTAACCTGCAGGGCAGTGGTTTCTCAACCTTCTTAATGCCGTGACTCTTTAATACAGTTCCTCGTGTTGTGGTGACCTCCAACCATAACATTATTATTATTATTTTTTTGCTACTGATAACTGTAACTTTTCTACTCTTATGAGCCGTAATGTAAATATCTGCTATGCAGGATGTATTTTCTTTGCTACGAATCGAACATAATTAAAGCACAGTGATTAATCACAAAACAATATGTAATTACATATTTGAAATATTTATGTGTCTTCTGATGGTTTCAGGCAACCCCTGTGAAAGGGTCGTTCGACTCCCCCCCAAAAGGTCACTAGTCACAGCTTGAGAACCCCTACTATAGGATTGCCTTAGATGGCTGACCAGATGTTTACAAAGAGCACCTTAGAGGTGATGTTATTCTGGAGGCAGATACTTGGGAGAATGTGAGTGGAATGCGCGTTCAAGTCATGAAATGGGAGCCTTGACCTCCCAGCCTCCTTAATGTATGAATGTTGAGTTTTTCCACAAATACTCGCTGGCCGGTTTTCATTTTCCCGCCCTACCATCTTATTAGCAGATGTTGCCCCCATCTGAAGAACCTGCTTTACAGGTTCTGATTCGGAATAATCTATCCTGTAAGGCTGAGGTCACAAAATCCAACAGGCTTGGTTTCCAAGTCTCAGTTCTCTCACCTCCTGCTTGTGGAACTTTGGGTAAGAGATTTAAGTTTTCTGTGTCCGTGTTTTCTCCGTGTCTCGTCATGATAATATTATTCATGTTATCATGTTGTCATCTGATTTACGTGAGTTAGTGCATGGTAAAGCATCTCGATACCTGGTTATGCACAATCATGAAATGCTAGCTAATATTTTATTTTTATTATCGCATTCAAGAAATGCTAAAACTGCACAGACAACTTATTAAAATACCTACTATGTTCGGAGTGGTGTGTTAGAAGAATGAGTGAATACCCACTCTGCTGCTAAGAGGCCTGTGACCGAGAGCTAGACAGGGTGAACAGAGTAGGCACTTACAAGATGCGACATGGACTGGAGTCCCCAGAAGCCAGAGCTCATGGCTCTGGGCCCCAAAGTCAGCCCTGGGAGTTACTGAGGCTGCTCTCAAGGTTGATGGGGCTGCTCCTAACTAAAAATTTCCAAATAATTTGCACAGGGGATAGAAGCTCTGGCTATATAAAAGTTTTAAAAAGTAGAATGATGCAAGCTTCCTTATGGATGCTGAAGATAATGATCTATTTATATTTTATGGGGAAAAAGTAAATATAAAAAATAAACACAGCATCCAAAGGCATGCTTCTTAAAATATATGTACAGTATGGGGAGGAGATAGATGCACAGAACAAACAGAAGCTAACTGTGTACAATTTCACATCAGCTATAACTACTGTTAATTCATGGAGGGTTAATAGGCTCCACTGTAATCACAGAAACTTACCTTCTGACACGTCAGAGTAAGATTGTATCATGGTGACTTCTAAAGACCTTTTATAACAATACTGTCAAAACAGAGAAATACACGACAGACTTGACTGCTGTTATACAGACCCTAGAGAGATGAAGGCTGGTCTTGCTTTATGTAATATTTATTCACTCAAGGACTACTTACTGAGGACCTCCCTCCCCCCGCCCCCCCCACCCTATGCTAGCTACTATCTGGGCAAAAGGCTAGAGAAGGAGTGACGTCGACATACCTCTTTTTTCTCACAGAGTGTTTGTTAGTGAAGGAGTAAGCTAAATATGCAGATAAAAACAATATAATTTAAAATGCTACCAAGAAAACAAACAGGGTAGTGGACATGGATGACATACTTCAAATAAAGACTTGGTAAAGATTCTCTCGTCTTTGTGATTTAAATTCTTTACTAAGGAATCCATCAGTAGTTTTGTCAGTTTGGTTCTCTGTGGTGATTTGTGTGCTGCTGTGGGGCTGGAAGCCATGGCACTGGTATTTCAAATGGCAGCAGGGTTACCCAAAGAGAACAGGGTTCAGTGGAGCTTCCAGACTAAGAACACAGAATGAAGAAGGATTTAGCTCCTTAATTCTGAGTCAGACACTGCCGAAAACCTTATGCATAGCTTACAAGCATTTTCAAATAATGAATGCTTAAACAAAAGAAGCAGAACAGTGTTGGAGAGACTGCCAGCAGAGGGACTGCTCGGACCCAAGGGCACTCAAAATGTGCCTGAAGAAGAGGGAAATTGACCATGGTGACCTTAGTTGGGAGTGGAGCCTTCTAGATCTTTATTTGCCGATGAGGCATAACTCAAGATAAAGAGAAATAACTGCAAAAATTTGAATTTTTAATGTGCTAAATATGAATTTAGGAAAATTGGAGGTGGTCAAATATGAAATGGAATATGTGAAGATCAATATCTTAGGTTTTAGTGAACTGAAACTGACTGGTATTGGCCATTTTGAATCAGAAAAACTGTATGACTTACTTTTCTGGGAATAGCACAATCAATAGGAATGGTATGTTAAAGGATCTTGCAAAATCTGTCATGAAATATACTGTTATCTGTGATTGGATTATATCAATCTAACTTCACAGAAATCCAATGAATACAAATATTAATCAAATTTATGCTCCAACCCCAAAAACTAGTGGGAAAACTTGAAGAATTTCATTAACGACTTCAGTGGGAGAATGATTAAACATCCAATCAAGATGCACCAATAGCGATTGGTGATTGTAAAGCAAAACTTGGAAAGAGGAAGGTCCCATAGTTGGGAAATGTGAACTTGGTGATATAAATTAAGTTAGAGATGGAATGGGAGAATTCTGTAACACCAATAACTTATTCAAAGAAATACCTTTTTTCAACAACACAATATACATGGGCTTCCCATGTGGCATGAATAGAAATCAAAATGACTACATCTATGAGAGGACACGATGAAAGAAGACACTCAAAAGCAACAGCTAAAAGGAAGTCCGGGTCTGCGGCACAGACCCTCAAGTGCTCAAATGTAAGCTCGGGAGAAAGCAGAAGATGATGAAAACAAATCTACAAGAGCCAAAATATGACCAGGAGCCATGAATTTGGAGAACGTCTCAGGAGCAGATGTGACTCACCGAACTTAGTGACAGAAGACTCTGCGAGGTTTGGGAGGGCATCAAGATCATCATTCACATAGCAAGCAAAAGGTCATTAAAAAGAAAGGAAAGAAACAGAAGATCAAATGGGATGTCAGAAGAGACTCCAAAACTTGCTCTGCGTTGGAGAGTAGCTAAAGCAGATGGAAGGAAGGAGGAAGTCAAGGGACATGATAGGGAATTTCGCAAGATCGCTTGAGAAGACAGAGCCAAATATTATAATGAACTGCTCAAGGACCCAGAATTAGAAAACCGGAAAGGAGCAACATGTTTAGCATAACTGAAAGTGAAACAGCTCAAGAAACAAAAATTAGAGCCCGGAATTACAGTTGTGAAAGCTTCTGTAGACTAAATATTCAATGATGTAGTACCAAGAGAAGATAGAGCAACTTCATAGAGTGAGTGTACCAAAGCAAATTAGTCGGCCCCTAGTTCACTAGTTCAGGAGGGAGCATCTGAGCAAAAGCCAATGGTGTTGAAGGAAGAAGTTCAAATTCCATTGAATGCATTAGCCAAAAACAAGGCTCTAGGAATTGAGAGGACACCCATTATTAAGATGTTTCAGAAAGCTGAAGGAGCGCTGGAAATCTTCACTCCTCTTTGCCAGGATTTGGGAAGAAAATGTCTTAGTCAATTGATTGGAAGAGATCCATATTTGTGCCATTCCAAAAAATGATGACCAACCAAATGCTTGATGTGACGCACAAGTAAAATTCTGCTGAAGGTCATCCAACAATGGTTGCAGCAGTATATTTCCAGGGCGCTGCCAGACATTCAGGCCAGGCAAAGAAGAGGATAGGGAACAAAGGATATCACTATTGATGTCACAGGAACCTTGGCTAAAAGCACATCACCCAGAAAGATGTTTGTGTTTCACTGACTATGCACAGGCAAATTGTGGATAACATTGAGAGTGGGAATTCTGGAAGACTTCATTGTTCTCATTTGAGAATTGTATATGGATCAAGAGGCAGTTGTGCAAAGAGAACAAGGGCGTACTGCATGGTTTAAAATCATGAAAGGTGTATATCAGGGTTTTTATCCTTTCACCATGCTTGTTCAATCTATATGCTAACCAAAGCATCAGAGGTGCTGGATTATATGAAGAAGAGTGTGCCTTGAGATTGGAGGAAGGCTTATTAACAACCTGTGACATGCAGTTGACACAACCCTGCTTGTTGAAAGTGAGAATGACCTCAACCTTGCTGATGAAAATCAAAGATTGTAACCTTCAATATAAATTACAATTCAATGTACAGTAGACCAAATCCTCGCAACTGGACCACCTGGCAACATCATAATAAATGGAGAAAAAGTGAAGTTGCCAAGAATCTTGTCTTGCTTGGACCCACAATCAATGCTCATCGAATCAATAGTTAAGAAATCCAAAGAAGGGTTGCATTATGTAAATCTTATTGACAAGGCCTCTGTAAAGTTTTGCAGAGTAAGTAGGTTACTTTGAAGTCTAAGGTGCATTTGACCCAAGCCATGGTATTTTCCATTGCATCATGTGCATGTAAAATTGGACACTGAATAAGGAACACTGTTGAAGAGTGAATGCATTTGTATTGTGGTGGTGGAGAATATCTGCAAGTACCATGGACTGGTATAAGGACCGATCGATCTATATAGAAAGAAATAAGGAATAGAGCATGTCTTAGAGGCAAGGATAGCGAGGCTTCATCCTACATACTTTGGGCATATTGTCGGGACAGACCAGTCCCATCATATTTGTAAAGTGGAGGCATGGTGAAAAAGGGGGAGGCCCATGATGAGATGGATTGACACAGAGGCTACATCAATGGGTTCAGGCACAGGAACAGTTGTGAGGATGGCACAGGATAGTGCATTGTTTCTTCTGTTGTACCTAGGTTCTTTATGGGTCAGGGTTGACCTGATGGCACCCATTAACAACCATGACAACAGGAAGAGGAAAAGAGGAGTGGATGACTGCGTAAGAAGAAAAAGCTCTCACCTACACAACCTAGAGCCCAACAGACCCTGGTTTCTTCTTCCCAACCCCCTTCCTCCCTCTTAGCTACACTGGATAAATCCCACCCACAGAGAGAGTGAGGTGCCCTTGGGGTACCCTAAAGGAACTAGAGAATCCCAGGGAGGGAGGGGAGCCAGGAGAGTCAGATGGGCTTGGAACATTAAAGCGCACATGGGCATGGACCACATGGAAATTTAATGGGGATGTCATGAGCACGGGAATTGTAGGCTCTATTTAGGAAGCTAGGCCTCTTTTTGAAGCATGAAAGTTGGTGCATCAGTGACTGGCTCCCAAGCTGCTAAAGGATGCCAGAGTGTGATAGATCTAGCCTGATTCATGGTATGTGGTCTTATAAATTCACTGGAAGGGAAAATTCTCTTGCAGATGACAAACCGAACAAAACACATTTGTTATATCGGGGGCTATAGAGCAGCATGCTCATTGTGTTATCTCGCCAACTCTCCATCTAGATCAGGAAATTGAAGCCTGGGAAGCTTAATCTAAGAGGAAGTGTGTACAGAGCTGAGATGCGAACCCAAGCCATGTGGGTCCAGTGTTCAAGTTCTTGACCATTAGGTTCTACTTTACCTGAAAGGGGTAGACTCTAAAAGATGGTGAGGGGCCCTACCAGGGTCTTATCACCCACCAATTACCCCATGGGAGCTAAAACATATGCTTGCATTTTTTAGTATTTCATTCTTATCATCTCACCATCTGATACTTCTCCGCTTGATCTTAGCCCAAAGGCCGAGAAGCGATTCATCATTTGATACTTCTGTATGTAAACACCATGCTTTTGTGAATTGATTTTTTGTTCTAGTGGATTCAGTGCCTGGTGCTGGATATAAAATAGATTAGGTTCCCTCATTTGTGAATAAGAAACTAGTGATCTGGGTGAGTTTGACTAAAGAAGTTATGTTGTTTCATGATGACATAGATACGGCAGGTGGACACCGGTCAATCTGTATGCAGGAGATGCTCATCCAGTTCCCAGCTGGGGCTTGCCTTGATGGTCTGCCTTTCATAGCTTATAATGCTCATTCCCTTGCATTTGGGGGGGGGGAATGATTGGTTATTTGAGGTTTTCATTCTAATTCCACATATTCATTACTGTCTTTCTGGCCTTGTTTCTACAACCATGCAGAAAACATATGTATTTGATTTTGTTGCAAACATTATGCAAAAGAAAAATAGGACATGATTTCTAGCAGGAAGAAGGAAAGGAGGGTGGGAGTGAGGAAGGTACAGAGGAGGCAGATGGAAAGACCTAAAGTCAACCTTGTTTGGAATGGTAATACGTAACAGTTACACACTTAGGTCACCATTTCATTCTGCATAGAAGTCTCTAACTACCTGGTACAAACAACAACCCAAAGATACACAGAGGGTGTCAGCATTCCTCCTGAGAGAATCCTCTGATGAGCACTCTATTTACAAAGAGCTAGGGTAAGCATGAGGGGAGTCCTGGGAGCGGAGGGTTTATGGGTTGAGCTGCTAACTGCAAGGTCAGCAGTTCAACATCTTCAGGAGATGCTCAGGAGAAAGACTTTATTCTCGTAATGTTTTTCAGTCTGGTTAATCAACAGGGGTAAACCTACTCTGTCCTGTAAGATTGCTACCAGTGGGAATAAAGTTGATGGTAGTGAGTTTACCCGAAGAACATAAAAAAAAAATAGATACAAATAGGACTGACAACTTATCTTGGAAACAATAAAGCTAAAACCTCTTAGGTATTGTTTTAAAAGCCCATCTCTTTACTCAAGCTGAGGAGTCCCAGATTGAAAATTTCAGACAGGAGGCATGGAAACAGGCTGCCAATACTGTATAGGAATATAAGGTTTATAGGGGTCCTATCTTCCCTGTGTTACAGATGCAACAAAAAGAAATTCACAGAGATTAAGGCACTTGACCAAGGTCACACAGATAGGTTGTTGAGTCTAGACATGACCTTCTCAGATATAATACCCATGGATCAATATAGTGTCATCAAGTCAATTCAAACTCAGGGTGACCACGCAGAAAACAGCGCTGTCAACTTTCCTTGTAATCTCTGGGTGGATCCATATTGGTAACCTTTTGGCTAGTAGTGGAGTTCTTAAATAGTTACACTGCTCCCAGGAGCCAACATTGGGCACACTGTACAAAGAATGAGACACCATGGGAACAAGAATATAAGTATTTTAATGCAAGAGGTAAAGTAATGTCAATTGTTAGGTTGGCCTCAATTTATGATGATTCATATGAGTCAGAGTAGGCTAGTGCTTCATTGCATTCTTCATGGCTAACTATTTGGAAGTGGATTCCCAGAGCTTTCTTGTGAAAGGTTTTTCTTTGGGGTGGACTATGAACCTTCATCCCTTTGATTAGTAGCTTCATTTGCAACATGCAGGTATGTTGACGGTATGGAGCAATCCTCAAGAAGGTCTTTCCATTCCTATCCATTCTCTCATCTCCAGTTTATTATTCTACTTGAAAACTCATCCCCATCACAATCTGCCACATCACGACAGGTTTGCGCTTAAAAATACCAGCTAGATCCTGAAAAACTGGATGGCCTCTTTGTACTATCCTCTTCCTCTACTTCTGTTAGACTGTGAGTAAAAAAAAAAAAAAAAGATAAAAATGTTTCAAGGAAGTGTGAGACAATCACCACCAGGCATTAAAAATGGTAGAGCTAAAAAGGGCCTTTGTTGAAGGATATGCTTTATTTATCTTATAGAACTGTGCTGTGTTTTTCAATATCTCACTTGTGCCTTAAAAAAAAAAAAAGTCCCGAGTCAGTTGCATGAAGCCACTGTGCCACACCACCAATATTATGATACATATTGACCTACCACCAAACTTGACCTACTCCCATCACTCTTGGGTTTTCAACTGGATCCTTTTGTTAAATCTGACAGCATCATCTCCCACTCAACACACAACAAGCAAACAAAACAGCAATGTACACCAGCTCTATTTTGCGGTGGAAGCTGTGATGGCTGCAGTTTACAATGGACAGTGACCTGGAGGACGGAGAAGGAGAGGGTCTGCACACGGCCCTGCTCATGAGGCCACGCTGTGCTTCCTCCTGCCTTTATTCTCATCCTTCTAAGTGTATCTGTAGCCCTCCAAACCCCCAGTGGGCATGCGGAAGCCAAGTACTGACCTTTGTCCCTTAAGGTTCGTTAACCTATGTAATACTCTCTGCCCAGGCAATATTCAAATCAACCGCACAGCTCAATTGACTTTGCTCATGACTCTAATTGAATGAATCTAAAATAACAACAGATGCACTGGCCCAAAGCCTTGGCCAACTTCCTACTTAGGTACTGAGAATATAATCCTGGCTTCTTCGATTCTGCCTGGAAGTAGGAAAAGGCAGCTCTTGTACAGTCCACAGTTTCATACCAGAGGCAGTATGACTGCCATCTGTTGTTTCACAGGTAGCTAATATTTACTGAGGGGTGAAAGAATGTCAGGGCAAAGAATGTAGGGAAGATTTCAGCACACCCTCGAAGGTGGGAGGATCTTCTCAGTTAAGTCTGTTGGTGCACTTTGCTTCAACAGCTGATATATCACTGAAGTCATTAACTAGTTTATGTCAAAAAATCTGGTGACCCTGCTGGTACTTGAAATACCAGTGAGATAGCTTCTAGCATCTCAAAAACACACAAGCCACCACAGTAAAACAAACTGACATAAAAGAAGTGGGAATTTGGAAGGCAATGATTTGGCCAACTGATTTGAAGATATTCTTATTTTACCCATTCCTAAGGAAGGTGATCTCACAAAATATGGAAATTTCAAACAGTATCATTAATAACACATGCAGTAAATGTTTGCTGAAGATCATTCAACAATGGTTGTCATAGTACATTGACTGGGAGCTGTTAGAGGTTTTGGCTGTATTCAGAAAAGGATGTGGAACAAGGAATATCATTGCTGAGGTCAGAGGGATGTTAGCTGAAAGCAGAGCGTATCAGAAGATGTTTGTTTGTGTTTTATTGACAACAAACATATTGAACTATGCAGATCATAGCAAACTATGGACAGCATTAAGAAGGATGGTCATTCCAGAACACTAGATTGTGCTCATGCAAAAAATGTACTTGGGTCAAGAGGCAGTTGTACAAATAGAATAAGGGGATCCTACATGGGTTAAGATCATTAAAGTTATGAGTCATGGTTGTCTTCTCTCTCCTTATTTATTCAGTCTATATGCTGAAAAAAAGATAGTCACTCAGCAAAGTTCCTAAATTCAACTTCTTCGGAACCCCAAGTTCGGAGTCCAGCGTGGGAGCTTATCTGGTCCGTCTTCTCAGATATATCAAAGGGAGTCTTGGCTGACTGGGTGAAAACCTGAGTTTGTAATGACACCCCTTCATAAACATAATCAGAAAACAACCACTAGCATAAGCTTGTTGCTCATTCAGGACTCTTTCAGCTCTTTTCCAGGGAGCAAGACTTTTATACACTCTATCATTAGCTACTGTGAATAGGAAAGAAAGCAGAAATGTTAAGACTGTCAAATAAGCAGGTCCCAGATGAAACCGAGTTTACATCTAGCAGATCTCACCGTGTACTCAGCGAGCTCTACTCTTGGGAAGTGGCGAGGGCCAAAGGTAAGGTTTCAAGAACGCATCTGGACTTACCGTGGCAATTTTAGGTGCTGAAGGGTGGCATGTGATAGGTTACCTTACCGTGGCTGCTGGTGATATTGGTACTGTCCAATATAGCAAAGTGAGGAGGAGGGGGCATGCTGTCCGGGACAAACCTCCAGGTGTATTCCACCTCAGCCTCAGTTTGGACATGTCAACTCACATTTTCCTCCATATGTTGGTTGTCCGCCCCCTAATCTCGCGTCTTGTTTTTAATCACAGCTGAGCGTGAGACCCGTGTATGGTCAATTACTGCTCAGTGTGCCATTCACATTCATTGATTCGAAATAACTTTCAGAGGGAACGCTCTAACAAGGAATTCTGATCAAAGCAGGATGGCTGTATTAGTTCTCACATGTGTACACTTGTTCCCTCCTCTCAGTTGTGTGTGTGTGTATGTGCATGCACAGAAAGGGCATTGGGGAGTAAAGAGAACCCTTTCGGAATGCAACTACTAATGTCCTTCATGAATCCAGAGTACAAATTTCTGGGGAGAAAAGTCCGAGGCTAATATTTCAGATTTTGAGTGACACTGAGGCTCCAACCTTTAAGGCTGTTACTCATCAGTCCCCTCTCTCTGGGATGAGGCTGTGCTTACAGTAACATTTTGGACACTGTGTGGTGAGTTTTGGACCCGTGTAGTTAGCCAGGCACCAGATGGCAGGAGCCGGCGGAGTCTTTTAAAACAATGAAATGGGGCTGTGAAGGTTTGGCGCGTAGAGTGAGTTTATCCTAAGCCTGTCTGATCAGGGTGATGTGCACTGGTACAGCCCCAAGTATTTCAGGTATGTCTGCCTTGGCAAGCTGGGTAAATGAAGCTCTCTTCTATACTGACACCAGGCAGCTGGGTATGTGTCGGAAGTGGGATGAGCTGCAAAGAAGGAGACTCTATAGGTATTTTGAAGAGGGTTGATATTTTTAAATCCTCTCTGCTCTGAGATGCTATGTTAGATTCTGCATGCAGGTAAACAGCAGACTAGGCTATAATGATGGCACTCTTTAGAGTTGAGCTATGTTTTTTCCTGTGGGAAACAAAAGTTATTCCCTAGGTTGTCCTCCCATCATACATTCCCAACCTAAGGTGCTGCTTGCTGGCACATGGTCAATGGCTATGCACTTGAAGTTCAACTGCTTGAAGGTTATCTGCCTGAAGGTTATCAGCCACTTACAGCAATCAGACCAAGGACAGTCAAGGTCTCACTCTCTTCTGATAAGATGGACAGTCCAAAGACACCTAAAGTCAACCCAACTCAGGGAGGGCCAAGGGTAGACTGCCCTCTTGACTCTAGTCTGGCCATCTTGTTATATGTTTGCCCTCCTGTCACATGTGTGTTCCTGGTGCCTCCCCTTCTTCTTGAGTGCATACTCCTATTCTTCCCCCTCCTGTTGCACAATTCCTTACTGTTATACATGTGGCTACCTGTAATTGGGGGGTTGGGGGGGGGGGAGCGCTGGCAAGCCCCTGAGTGTAGATAAGCCTTAGTAGGGAATATATTCTCTTTCCGCATGGATCTGGCTGCTGAAATCATGAACGTCCAGAGGTGAGCACTCACATGTTTCACCTTGTCTTCTGTCTCTTTAATTTTATCCTTCAATTAAACAACTACCCCCTCGGACCCATTTGATTGTGGGGGCTGGTATCTCACATTTTTCCAAGCAATAGTCCTATCATTTAGCCCTTAAGCCACATAAGCACAAGGCTTATACAATAACTAGCGCATCACAACAAAACAAACAAACTCACTGCAATCAAATCAATTCTGACTTCATAGTGACCCTGAGCGTTTCCAAGAGGGTAAATCTTTTTGGTAGTGGATGGCTTCACCTTTCTCCAAGGGTGTGATTCGCCAATCTTGCAGCTAGTAGCCCACTCCCTAAGCCACAAACATTCCTTAAATATTAGTAAAATGACATTAAAAGAACCCACATTCAGAATATTTACCCCCCCCCCAAAAAAAAGAACACAGCATTCATAAGGGTTTTTCCAGGATCGTAGAACAAACAAAAACCTTCAATTTTTTTTATAGGAACATTGAGCTATAGTAAAAACCTTTCCCCAACAAATGTGTTTAAAATGTATATTACATACATATGTTTTTTTAAATGTATATTACATACACATGTACTTATGTATGTTATAACACATACATATATAAATATTAGTGTCGATCTATGACAGGGAGATTTTATTAGTTCACTGAGTACTTATTAATTGGCTAATTTTTATGGCAGTACCACTAACAGAAGATTGATAAGAGAGAATCCCCACCCCTGTGGGGATCTAGTGATCCCCACAATAGTGATCTATTATTTTTAGCTGCCACCAAGTTAGGCCTCACTCATGGAGCCTTCAAGTAAAATAAGACCAAATGTTGTGCACTGAGGAACAATTGAAGTGATTGGTTAGGGATCGGGCCGTTGTGATCTGCAGGATCTTCATGGGTTGATTTTCATGGGGAGCTCACGGGGTCTGTCTGTCTAGTCCGTCTGACTGTGGAAGCTCCCTTGAAACCCGATCAGCCTCAGAGCGACCTGCAAGTCTTCCCTGCTCGGTGAGAGGCAGTCAGGGTCTGAAGCTGGGTTTCCGCCATGGTAAGAATCACCCACGCCCACAGAACTGTGGACAGACATGAAAGGAAAACAAAGGGCGCAGTAAAATGTTGGTGGCCTTTTCCTGGCAAACATGGAGGCCCAGTGAGCCCCGAGGGTAGATAGCTCTTCTTGGAGGATAGGGGTATAATGCGAGAACTCTGAAGATGATTCTTTAGGGCAGGGGTGGAGAACCTTTTTTTTTTGGCAAGGGTTATTTGGATATTTGTAACATCTTTCACGGGCCATGCTGGTCAAACGTTTAATGAACTGGAAGGACATGAATGGCCAAAGACGAAGCTCGAGACACATACGAAAGTTAAAATTAGGTCATTTCACTATTTCAATATTTCAGTATACTTTTCAGCTCCCCATCTCAGTTTAGACTTCTAGCTGTTGAGCCAAGATTGCATCAGGGGTTCAAAAAGTTCATGCAAATGTAATTAAAAGATTTTTCATTTTCCCATGAGCTTTTTTGAAGCCCTTTCTGATAACAAGAGTTTAGATGAGAGGGAAACTTGGGTTAGAATGCAGGTTTCCTTCTATTACATCATATGAATGCGTCTTTCAGAATTAGATGTTACCTTGGACTGGACAAGCTATGTATGCTTCCTACCAGTCATGAATCCCCTAAGAGAAATCTTGGGGTGCTTGCTACTCCTATGACTCTTGGATAAGTCACTGTGCTTGGAGTACATGACCTCACACTGAGGTCCCTGCTGGCGGGAACAGAGGCATGTGAGGACTGAGGCAGGCAGAGAGCTCTATCTTGAACAGCGGCTCTAATGGCCCATCAGGTTCTCCCTCCTGAGCAGGTTGGACATGCTTCTACAAGAGAGTCACTAGAGGGTGCAAGAGCTGATCCAGAATCCACAGTGGCACTTCCTCTAAGAGTGCTGAGTTCTCAGTAAGGTCTGCTCCCAAAGGAAACTGATTTTGGACAGGTTATCCGGACTTGATAGAAAAGGACATAATTTGGGGCCAAGTGGAAGGTCAGCTAAAGTGAGGGCAACCCTTCTTGAGATGATTGGACAGAGCCGCTAAACTATGGAGTCAAATGTACCCACAATTATAAAGCTGGAACAGGACAGGAAGATGTACTGTCCTATTATAGAGAAGGCAGCTACAGGTGGTGGCTGACTTGACTGCAACTGGCCAGACTAAGCAGCCACCACATCCTCTAAGCAACCATCCATCTCTGGAAGTTGCTCTTTTCATCAGCACTGCGAAGGTGCAAAGTATGCTACTCTTTTTAAACCCTCTATTAGAGCCTAGGATCAGCCAGTGACCCAACTGCCCCATCGGCCTGCATGACACCCTCATGGAAAGTTCAGCAATGATGCCATTCCATAACAGAGCCATGATGTTGAGCACCCCCGTGAAAAAGTCTAGCCATGACAACTCTTGGGTGACATTGTCTACCTTGGCGTACAATCTGGTTCATATAGAGTCAGCCAGAAAAAAAAAATGCCTGGGTGGAGTTTTCCAATTTTCTTTATAGGAAGCCATCAGTGAGGACTCCAAAAGCTGGGAGCAATACAGTGGTTTGGAAGGGACCGGTGGATTCAGATTGCTAAGGGTTGAATGCGGCTATGCCATTCATAGATTCGTTTTCATGAGCGGGTAGTTGTACCACCCCTCAAAAAAATAGTATTGATAGTTAATACAGGTATCCTTCCATTGTTCAATCACATCAAGCAGTGTTGTATAACTGCTACCAGGATTATCTTCAAAACATTTTTTTTCCTTCCTGAACTCCTTGACATCAGCTTACTTTTAGCTTTCTCCCGTCTCTCCACACCCACTGTGTTCCGCCACCCCCACCCTGAAACCCTTATTCTACTTGCTGTCCATATAGCTTCATCAATCCTAAGAGTGTGGGGGTGGAGTCTAGCCTGTCAATCTGGAGATAGCCAATGAGACCCCTGTGTGGGCAGGGCCTTCTCTGAGAATCCTGGGAGATCTTATGATATTTCCCCCATGAAGATGAGAGGCCAGAAACTCAGTCCCTGGGAGATACTTTACTGACAAGATGAGATGAGAGGATGCTGATCAACTTTGATTCCTGGAGACTGGAGGAGCTGGAGGAGAAGTCAGATGGACTTACCCTGATGGAACCAAACCTCTGGAGCTGGAGAAGCCACGTGGAAACTCTTGCCAGTACTGAGATGATTGGTAGGCCATGGGGAGACTCTACCAATGCTGAGATGCTTCTAACACCACTGGATACAGCTGATGAACCCTGAGCCCTGGAAATGAGGAGACCCCTACCAGCACTGGGATGCTTCTACTGACACTGAAACACAAGACCTTGCATCCACTGGCCTGTGATTGTCCTGGTGTCAATGCACGTGGTTTGTGCATAGGAAGGAGACTGTATAGGTTGGTATCAGACATATGGACTAATATCAGCTTTATGACCTTGGACTGGACTGGGTTGGGATGCTTTCTCCATGTTCCTTTCCTCATAGATAAACCCTTCCCTTAAATCCATAGGCATGTTTATGAATTTGTTTCTCTAGTCTACCCAGACTGACACAAGCTCCTACGCTCCTGCTGATAGCACTGCTGTGAAGAATAAAAATTAGATGCAAAATTCCAAACCCCTCTCAATCCCAAGCACTCATTCTCAAAGTATGTTAGTAACTGTCTAGAAGCAAGTGCCTGAAAGGAGGGGGATGGGGTACTTTCCAAAAGAAGAACTCAGTTCACAAAAGGGCTGCCAAGGCTTGCTGCTCTGGACTGGGAATGAGGCGTAATCCCAGAGGTATAAAGAATTCAGACCCTCCGCTTCCAAAAGAAAGGTTGGTGGAGGTTTGAGTCCACTAAGAGCTGCTTCAGAGGAAAGGTCTAGGGAGCAGTTTCTGAATGATCAACCACTGAAAACCCCACGGGACACCATTCACCCCCAATACAGACAGCGTCATTAGGTAAAGTGATCAGATGTCGCACTTTTTAACAATTTAACAACGTTCCACAGCATTTTAAAATGAAAATAAATATATTACAATACTATTTTTGCATTTTATGAAAATTTTCATTGCTTTATAGAGACCAAATTTTTCATCAAGACACCCCCCCCCCAACCCAATGGTGTCCCACTTAAAATCTGGTTACTTTAGCACCCCCGACACACACAGCATCATTAACAATGAACACTAATTTAACAGCAAGCACATTTGTTTATGTCTCTTGTCATAAAGTCTATATCTCCTCACCAAGTTCTCACTTAGCCTTCTTTTTAAGCCCTGCTCTTGCTTTTCTATACTCAGTGTTAATAATTTCACATATGACTTGAAATTTTGGAGTGCTCATCAAATATCTCCATGCAAAGCAATGTTGATTTAGACACACATACACGCACACCAGAAGCCTGGAATATTTCCTTAATATTCTACCTTGAAATAAACCTATCTGCATTTTTGTAAGTTATAGCACAGCTTCTTTAGAGAAAACATCTAAGAGGTGATCTCTTCTGGAAATTACTTTGTCATGAAATACATTTGAAAACACCAATAGGTTATGGCAAAATTGTGTCACCTCCTAAAAATGATTGATATTCCTTATTTCATGAACACTGACAGCTACTATTTGGTATTCACTTACATCATCAAATCAATTGCTTGCTGAATTCTAAACCAGAACACAAAGCAGCATCTCTGCCTTCTACCGGCTCCTGCTGGTTTTTAGATGAAGGGTAGACTCTGGAGCCTGAATTGATATGTGAGAAAAAATGGCACAAGGTCTATGTAGGCTGGGAGTCTCCGACTTTTTATGGATTGTTTGGGAAGGAACACTACCTTCCACACTGATGTGCTGGCTGCAAATCCCAATTCTGTCAGTCTTTACCATGTAGCTGAGATCCTCAATCTACCATCCTCACACAAGCAACAGGTACAGCTTCCCTATGTTTTATAGCACTTCCACTGCACATACACTGCAACCTTCTCAAGCAATTAAGAAAACTTACTGAGGGGCCAGCCCCAATCTCAACTACATGGACAGCCCTGCCTCCCTGTAGAAGAGTTCACTTCAGAGGACAACACTGAAGCTACTGCTCAGGGAGAGGGACGTGTCTGATCAGAGCACACAGGAGCAAATGAAAGGGGAGGAAGAGAGAGTGGAGCACATCCTGGCCCATCAAGCCCTGAGGACAATATTCTCACTCAGAGCAGCCAAAGCACAGAGAGGACCATAGGCCTGGCTCCACTCTGAGACATGATGTTCCTCACTGACCCACAGCACTATGGGGGACAACACTGGAGACACAGTGTGGGAACTGCACCTGATTTGACCCCACCACACCAAGGTGAAACAACAACGGAACTGAGGTACAGATGTAAATATATTTATATATGCTAATGGGGAAATAGATCTATGTACCTATATTTACAGGTTTAGTATTAAGGTAGCAAATGGACATTGAGTCTCTACTCAAGTATTCCCTCAATGCAGGAACACTTTGTTCTTTTAAAGGGGCATTCCATGATGCTCACCTTCCTGACACAATTACTGAAGACAAAGCGGGTGCATAAGCAAATGTGGGAAAGAAAGATGATGGTACCTGGCTATCAAAAGATATGGCATCTGGGGTCTTAACGGCTTGAAGACAAACAAGTGGATCACCTAGCAAAGAAGGACAAAGCCTGTGTGAAAGAAGCATACCAGCCTGTGTGACCACGAGGTGAGGTTAGGATCAGGTATTAGAGAACAAAAAATCAAGGGTTTATGAGAGAGGGAAGGTGTGTGTGGGGGGGTGGCGAAATGAGGAGCTGATACCAAAAGTTCAAGTAGACAGAAAATGTTTTGAAAATGACGATGTCAACAAATGTACAAATGTGCCTGATACAATGGATGTGTGCATAAAGATTTGTACAAGCTTCCAGTAAAATGATTTTAAAAAAGAAAACTTTCTTTCACAGCTTTTAAGTTCTATCACCCTCTCTTCCCTTGTCATACAGTCAAAGCCCTTTGTTCTTCTTTCCATCCAAAATAATGTGACCTTTAGAAAGCAATTTTACCGTTTGAAATAAACTATCATCAAGCAAGAGTGTCAATTTTGAGCCTGACTGGAACTACAGTAAACACAGGTTTCAAATTGAGAGCCTTGCTATCCTTTCTGTGTATTAAAATAATTGCAATAAATTAACTTCTACCTGAACAAGCAGACCAGTAGATTATTGTCACCCCCCTCAACAACAGTAGCTAGAGTTTAGTATGCACTTAGAATGCAGTAGTTGCTACAAAATGGTTTGTAATGGGAAGTTCTGATCTTTCAGCCCACTGTAAAGATAAAGAAACAGAAGTTTGCAGAGATTCATCTGCTCAAAGTCCCATAGCCAGTGAGGGGCGAAGGCAGCATGTGACCCCAGGATCGTCTCTAAAGCGCATGCTGTAACTACTACTCTACACCTACATCACAGTATCGAGAAAGGACACATTCATTTCCTTCCAGAAGATAGCAAAGAACTTCAAATTATACAACAAAACTATAAAATGCAGCTTGTGCGGGTTCAGTGACCCTGGAAAAGGCAATCTCTGGGCTCAGATCAGCCTGACCACAGCAGGATTTGTTGTGACAAAGGACGAACTCTGGTTGTGTTTCCTAATAAACTCTGGCTGCACTATGATTGCTCGCTGCCCTCCTCTCCACTCCTACCTGATGGGGACCCCGTGCAGAACAGAGTGAAACACTGTCCGATCCTGCACCCTCTTCATGACAGGCTACGGATTGGATTGTTGTCACCTGCAGCATTTTCAGTGGCTGATTTGCAGAAAGAGATGACCAAGGCTTTTCCTTCAGTCTCGCTTATTCGGGAAACTCTGCCGACATCTGTTCACCCTCACAGTGACACAGGAGCTTCCAATGACAGAGGGGGTGGCCCTGAAGAGGCTAGTGGCGGCCATGGGAGCTATTCTGGTCTGATATTAGAGTGGGATAGATACTGTACATGCAAACCACAGATAAACCAGATCATGTACACACTGCTCTGTGAAGTGTCCTTAAAATAGTGAGCCAACTAATTTGCTTCGTGTCTTTTGTAAGGGATTCATTTATTAAAAATCATTAATCTTGGCCAGAGTATTGGGATACTTCCCTAGCTGCTGGGGGAAAATGATCCTCTCATCTCATGACTCCATAGTAAGTTCTGGATGGAACTATAAATTCAATGATAAACCGTGGAGAAGAAAAATCAAAATATTTACAGATGATCTTGTAATGGAAAGGGGCTTTTCATTTGCTAAGCAATGGCAGTAATCAATAATAAAAAGAATCTGATAAAATTTCTCTATGTCCCAAAGATGATATCGAATAATAAAAAGGAAATAGCCATTTGTAAAATGATTTTATAACAAATAAAAGGGAAAATTCTGGGCATTCAAATAACTTAAACAAATTGACTTGGGAAGACAAAAAAACCTCAAAAGAAAACTTGAGCCCCAAACTTGAACAATCAAGTTCGAAATACAAATGATTAACAAACAAAAAAAAGGTTCTATTTATCTAATTATTGTAAAAATTATGATAGTTTTATTCAGACAGAATATAACTTCTCTGTCCAAACAAAAGGAGTTAACATGTCAAAACCATGTAATACAAGCAGACTTCACTGAGCTCATGTACGTAATCTATTTTATGCAGCATTAGAAAATAAGAGTAGAAAGGGATATAAACATTTAAATGCAATCTTGGGCAATTGCAATGGGCAATTAATTTCTTCTGTATACTTTTCTTTCCTTAAGGGGAAAAAAATCTTTACTTTTAATAGCAAAATTTCAACTTTTTGGTGGAAAAGAAGGGAATGAACAAGGAAAAAGAAAGCCAAGGAGAAGGGGAGAAAAAGGAGGGAGGGAGGAAGAAAAGCGGGACAAAAAGCAGTAAAAAAAAACACCCTTATTTGATGAAAGATTAGATGGCAATCAAAACGTTTGCAGTGGCTCCCTATGGGAACACCATTTAAATAGAGAAGAATTTCAAACAGATTGCCATACACATCCCTGAATGTGAGAGACAGTGGATTCGGAGGGAAAACACAATCTGTGTAAAGATTCTTGGTTCCTTCCAACCCATCGGCGTTTATCCGCTTTGCCTGTTACATTTGCGCACATCTTATGGACTGTTTGGATGTCTGCCTTCACAGGATACACCCATGTGAGATTTCAACAGAGAGATTTTCTTCTTTTTTATTAGGGAGGAGTAGGAAGCTTGATCTAAAAACAATACAGAGGCCCAGTTGAGGAAGAAATGTAGAACTGTTAATATTGGTCTCATCTGATATTTTTTTCATCGTGACTGGTGAAAAAACACAATGATACACAACGAAACCCACCACCTAACCAACAGAACATAACAGCTATTTTTCCCAGTGGCTTAAAAGTGTGTCAGATGGGCTGAGCATAATTTTAATTAAACACATTTGCAATGATGTGTACCAAAAAAAAAAAAAAACGGCCTTGGTATTTTTATGTTACAGCAAGAGCTAGAGGGTAAAATCACCCCCCACCCCCATTTTTTTAAATGACAGCAAACACGGAGCCCAAGTAAAATGCTTCTTTGACAGAGTTGAACAGTTTGATTACAATAAACAAACGCATAAATTTGATCTACTGCTAGCTGCTGTGGGATGGCTCATAGGGATGCAATGCACAACAGAACAAAACACTGTCTGGCCCAGTGCCACTGCGATGATGGGCTGTGCAGTGCACTGTTGTCTTCCATAGAATTGGTACTGGCTGATTTGGGGAAGCAGACATTTCTCCCTGCGACACTAACACCTGGTCCTCATTGAAGCAGCACGTGGACATGAGGTGCGCTGGCTAGAAATGGCACGTGGGTAACTGGCATGGAAGATGCGAACTGTACAACTGAACTGCCAAGGTACCGCCTGCAGAATCGAACTTCAGACCTTTATGGGGTACAGCTCATGATCGAGCAAACCTGCCTCATAGGGCAGGCTGTGCCAAAGAGCTGAGAGGAGAGGCAGGCTGCCTAGGGAAGGAAGGTGGAGGCCCAGGGTCACCATTCGCCTTGGGGGTTCTCAAAACGAAACCCTAAGGAGTCCCCCTTTGCTTGACAAGTACTCGGAATAGCTTCACTCTTAAGGTGACGGCGACCTTGAAATATGGCTTTCTATTAATTATCAGAATTTTTCTCTATTGAATATCTATATTGATCTCCTTTACTTAACGTGTGCTAAGAATAGCTTCTCTTTAGTCTGTTCTTCTCCAGGATTTAATCTGTGTAATATTGCCAGATCTATTCTTATATCCCTTATCAGACATGATAGATAACATTATTTGGGGTTCATGATTAATAAATAGAGTCTCTTGCACAAGGAACTTGAAACTATGGAAATTCAACGTCGAGGTAGGCATGAGTTTAATTTAGGATAAAAATATACTCCGTTCTAAATATATTCGTCTTTCCTTTTCTCTCCAATATGTTCCTCAAACCTTCCTTTCTTAGTCGCATTTCTCTTGGTTTGGGGAAGCTGTTT
>PVJH01020814.1:0-40105 GCA_004026705.1 Nesogale talazaci | reverse complement strand
TCGATGGTAGAGGTTTGTTTGGTTTCATTTTTGTCTTTATTGGAGGAAAGGGATGGGAAAATGTTTCCTGGTGCTCATCGTATAGTGTATGCAAACATGGAATTGGATATTAGAATGATTAAATCAGTACTTTTCCAGTAGTATTTATGTTGTTGTTACGGAACATTTGGCGGCTTTCTAAGCTGTTCTGAGTCCCTGATCCCTACAGAAGACATTGCTCAGTCATCAGTCCATACATCCTAATGAGGGAAGCATTTCAGACCAGAGATTCTTCATTGTTTGTTACTAAGTCAACTTGCCATGTACTTAACATGTTTTTTAGATTCTTATAAATAAACAAACTACAAAGGAAGGAAGGGGAGAGGCAAGAGAACAGAAGCAAATAACTTTCTATGTTTGGGAAATATTTGCCTTAAAGGATATGGCAGCATAGTTCATATTAATTTTGTCTTTGTTTTCTGAAGCATCAAGAAATAATATCATAAAAAGCAACATGACATTTTTACAGAACATAACTGAGATGAAATAAGTGAGTGCAATTTCTACTAGCATAAATATTTACCACTCTAGATAAGCCTTATAGAGATCATAAAGAATCATCAACCTGCTATGGTACATTTGTTGGACACAATCCACTAGAAATGGCCATTCTCTTTAATGGTGGGAGGACAATTTGGATAGGGATATCAATAATGATAGTACACAAAGACTATAATCAATGGCACTTCATTATACATGTAGAAATTGTTGACCCGGAAGTTGAATATATTTTTGCCAAAATTGAAAATGAGAGTAAGGAAGAAGGAAAAGTTCTAAAATTGATTGTGGTAAAGATTGTGCAACTCTTCTTGATATGACTGAATTATCGAATTGTATAATGCGTGGATGAAGTGTCAATAAAACTATTAAAATAAATAAATGGCTATTCTCTCCCTTTTTTGATTTTAGCATTCTTTTGTCTACATGTATTTCATTTATTTATTTTATAGGATTCCACATTTTGATCAGGTCACTTTCCTACATTATAAAAAGAAATGTTATGCATTCATAGTTGCAACACTTATAAAGTCACCCAGTGGAATACAGCAAGGTCTGCAGTCATTAAATAAGCTTGACCTGAAAATAATAATGGAAAATAACTTCTCCCCACTAGTCTCTACTTACAGTTAGCTGTTCTCCCAAAGATGAATATCATGAAGAAGAAGAAAAAATGTGCTCATGACCACGCAGCAATTTAACGCCAATAAGATTTGTGGGTTTGTTTGTTTGTCTTTTAGTCTTTGTGGGGAGGTAGTGTGCATTCACAGGCCTAACATATTTAATAATAACTTCTGTGTCTGTCATTTCCTGAAAATAAACAAGCTTATAAAGCAGCTTTTATCCAAAAACTTCAAAAAAACTTAAAACCAAGCAAGTGTCAACATCTTAAAGATAAAGCAGCCCCCAATGAGTATGAAATTTGCCCAAGGTCAGACAGAAAAAGGTACCACAGCAAAAATACAACTCAAGGTAACCAATTCCCCGTCTATTGTTCTAATTATTAGACAGTCCTCTCCTGTGTTGTGCTTGAAGCCTCGCCCGAGGTTCTCAAACCCTCTAATGGATCACTGAAGTCCGGGAAATGTTCCCGAAGGGCAGTGATGGTTAATTGAACATCTTGTAACTTGCAGAATTCTGTTATTAGTCTCATTAATTAACTTAATGCTTTTTCCACAAAGCAAATTCTCAAAATACATGAAAAATTAAGGATTTTCTCCTTGCTCTATAATCTTACAAGTTGAAATGTTATAAACACATTATCATTGAAATAAGGTATCACAGTTTCATTGATATTTTAACAGAAAATGAATCGCTACTTGTAGTGGAAGAGGGTAGCTGTAAACGAGTTAAAGTGCAAGTAATGTCCAAGCTACTCCCTTCATCCAGCTAAGAAAACTCTAAATTAAGTATCATAGGGAAAAAAAGAATAAATTGCCTAAAACAAGGAAGCCACTCAAACATCCACAACAATAATGTCTAAGGTGCTTTTATCTCATCTTTGTGCTGGTGCATTTGCTATTCCATAAACCCAGACCACCAATCCTTTTTTGTTTCCCTTTCTTCACTATGTCAAACCCAGAAGATCAAAATGAAGTGCCAACATTTTCCTGTACCTCTGCCTCACTCCTGATGTTCTAGCCCGTGTCTCCAGACTAGAACACAGTCCTCCTTTAGACCCCCATAGCTTTTTGGTTTCTCTCTAGTGATCATTCAATCATTTATCTCTCTGTTCAACTGGGTTAGACTGAGCTAAAAAAAATACCTTGATATATATGGTTCCATATGAAGTTAATTTGCTCTGTAAACTTCCATGCTAACCATAATAAAATGTTTTAAAAAGAAATAGAACTCTTAATCTGAGCACATTGGACCTTTTTGGCTATCACCTAAGACTTACAAGCATAGAAAACTAATAAGTATATCAGCAAAGAAAGCAAGGTTAAGCATTTTTTAAAATTAAAAACCTACTCCAAATAACCATTGTGTGAATAACATTGTGATATTGCACAGCATGCTATGTCTAAAGTAACATAAATTTACAACTAACATAAATGTGCAACAATAGAGAAATGATTCAACAGATGTGGTTCAGTTAGATAAGAGATTATTATGGAGTCATGAAAAATGTTATTAAAATTGGTTAGTGGGTTGTGTACATAGGCATTTTTGTTGTTTGAAGAAGTTTCTCTTTCTTCTTTTCCTTTTTGCTTATTGTTGTTTAATTTTTGTTTTTTAATAAACCTTGATTATCTAGAAAATGACATTTTAAAATATAGTAGTGTTTGTATCCTCAGGACTGAGAATTAAATGTATATTTGGGTTAAATGGGTTTATAAATTTTTAAAGCATTGAATATGACCTTTAGTTATATAGATGTGAAGAGAATATACATTGAATAATCTTGAAGAAAACTGTGACACTAAAAATCATTAGAATTATGATCTTTTAAAATAGAAATAATATTTACCTTTTTCCTATTTTTGGTTGAATCATAGCTATCTCTAACTTTTGATTGTATCTATTTGAAGAGTGTAGGAAAAGGTCTTATCTCTGATGGATACCTCATTGTACAGAAAATTGCTACCTATTTTTATAAGGATGTGAATCAAATAGCTGCTGATAAGTAAGATAGGGCAGACAGAACATGTAGGAATTGTATTTTAACACAAGAAAAACTGGATAATAAAACAGAATTGAACTCTTATGTCCTTTATTCAATATTAATTAAGATTGAATATCGTCCACTTGTGGCCATTCAAAACACAACCATTTATCTCTTGGTACCTGGAGTAACAGAGAAAGAGAAGTGAAGCTTAAAAGCAAGGAATGGAACATGTGGTTAGTTGCCTCAATGAACAATTGCCTCCTTTGCCTTAAAACCAGAAGAATTGAATGAAGGGTGATTGACTACTACTGGAATAGTTTGATTGAAATTCCATAGAAGAATCTCCATGAGAAGGAGAGAGGGATCAGATCTCAAACTGATGCACCAAGATATGAATGTAACATACAGACATGAAGCAGCAAATCAACAGAGAAGTCTACTTGGTCAGCCCCAATCCCAACTACATGGACCTCCTCCCCAAAAGAATGCACTGCAGAGGACAACACTGAAGCTTCAGCTAAGGGAAGGGTACGTCTGCTCGGAACACAATGGAAGCAAACTAAGAGGGAAGGAGAGAGAAAGAGCATGGGACACATCCTGGTCCACCAAGCTCTGAGATAATATTCCTGCTCAAAGCAGCATTCCTGCTCAGTGCACAGAAAGGACCATAGTGGCAACATGGGAGACACAATGTGGGAACGGGGACCTACCTGACCCCATCACTCTGGGGTGAAACACTAAGGGTGTGTAACAGCGCAGCAAGGGGAGCAAAGCAATGAAGTCACTGAGGAATACCGAAATTAGACTTGGGGGCCAAGGCATGGCAACTTATTAAACTGCACTGGAAAACATTCATAAAGGTCAACAGACAGATCTGTAATGATTTATGATTTATTTTTGTTGCTGTTGTCTTTGTTTTTGTTATAGTTTCTACTATCCAGATAAAATAGGCAGGATAATTCCAAGGAGAAAACAATGGGACCAGATGGAAACACAAGAGAGGGAGAGGCGGGGGAAAGGGAGAAAGGAGGCAACAAACTCAGGCACAAGGGGACAACAAGTGATCTAAATTTGATGGTAAGGAGAGTATAGGATTCCTGGTGAGGTTTGATCAAGTTCAATGTAGCCAAGATAAATTAATGAAAGCCAAATGAAGGTCTAACATGATAGTGGAACAAAAAGAAAATAAAAGGAAATAGAAGAAAAAGTTACAAGATAAAGGACATTCACAGAGGTCTAAATGCAGGAATGCACATATGTAAATATATTTATATATAAAAATAGGGAAATTGACTAAAAAAAAAAAAAAAGAGTAAGGGCTGAGCCCTGGTGGCGTAGTGGTTGTGCGCGGGACTGCGGCCCACTGGGACGGAGGTTCAATTCCAGCAGTGGGGCTGGGCCTCCTACTCCCACCACCGGAGAGCAGTGATGCCCAAAACACTAAAAAAAAAAAAAAAATAGGGAAATTGATCCATCTATGTATATTTACGTGTTGAGTGTTAAGGTAGAAGGTGGTCATTGGGCTTTTTTATTCAAGTAATCCCTCAATGTAAGAACACTTTGTTCTAATAATCTGGTATTTCATGATACTCACCTTCCCGATATGATAACTGAAGACAAAATGGGTGCACATGCAAATATGGTGAAGAAAGCTGATGGTGCCTTGCTATCATCTGGGGTCTTAAAGGCTTGAAGATCAAAGGCAGCCAACTAGAGGAGACGCAGCAAGGTCCATATGGAAGAAGCACACCAGTCTGTGTGATGAGGCGTTGATGGGGTCCGATAGGTATCAGGCTTCTAAGACCCAGAACAAAGTCATACCCGATGTGAAGGGTAGAGGGAGGTGTGAAGTGGAGACCCAAAGCCCATCTGTAGATATTTGGGCATCACCTCAGAGAAGGGTCACAAGACAGGGATGAGTTAGCCAGGGAGCAGAATGGCACTGATGAAACAAACAACATTCCTCTAGTTCTTTAATGCTCCCTCCCCCCACTATCATGACCCCAATTCCACCTTACAAATCTGGCTAGACCAGAGCGTGTACACTGGAACAGACAAGATCTTGCAGTATATAGAATCCAGGAGAGATAAACTCCTCAGGACCAATAATAAGAGTAGTGATACCATGAGGGTAAGGAGAAGGTGGGGGGAGAAAGAAGGGACCGATCACAGTGATTGACATGACACAGCGACAAGGTGAGGAATAACAGAAAGTGGGTGAAGGTAGTCAGCAGCTGGTGTAAGATATGAAAATAATAATAATTTACCAATGATCAAAGATTCATGAATGAGGGAGGGTAGAGGAAGGAAGGAGAAAATGAGCTGCTGATCTCAAGGGCTCAAGTGGAAAGAAAATGTTCTGAGAATGATGATGGTAACATATGCACAAATGTGCTTGACACACTGTAGGGATGGATAGATGGATTGTTATAAGATCTGTAGTAGTCCCCCACTACAATGATTAAATTTTTTAAAAGAAAATTCCTTAAAAGAATCCTTTTCAAAGGGGGGAAATACAGAACAAAAATTCACATTCTCATTGGAGACGAAATGAACCACTGAAACAATTGTCCTGGGATAATCTCTAAACATAAACTTAAAGCATCTCCTGAAGTCATAGTAAAGTCAAGTAATAAAAACTAATGAAAAATTTGCCTTGAGGATTTTTCCCATTTTAGAACTATCGAAATATGGTCAAACTGACAGCAGAATTCAAAGCATTAGATTAGAACCTTAAACATCAGTGGTTCGTGCCAATGAAGAACAATTCTAGAAAGGAGAAGAGTAAGTTTGCACAGCTTGAAGACCAAGTAATCAGAAGAACCACACAGTAATCAGAGTCACTGAATTGTACAGGTAGAAACTGCTGAATCCATAGGTATTTGGCTGTGTATATGGCACCAAAATAAATAAAATTGAGGGAAATTGATAATCTCTGGATAATTGATACTTACTTGTCTTATTACATTGTAATTTTCTAAAATCATCTTCATAACCTGTTGTTTGGTTGTTTTTAGAGTTGGTTCTCACCCTGAGTCACCCTTGTACCTATTCCCACACCTTAGTCTCTTGAGGCAACCACTGTGGCAGTCCAGCTTGCTGTGGGTCTTATTCTTTTTCTCTGCCCCTCTTCTCTATTAAGCATGATGAATTCCCAGGGACTGGTCCCTCCAAACAACATGTCTAAAGGCTGTAGGATGAAGTCTTAGCATCCATTCTTCCTCTGGGAGCACGCTGACTTCTTCCAAAGCAGATCTCTGTCAATCTTCTTTCCCAGAGACCACAATTCAAATGCATCATTTCTTCTTCAATCTTCTTTATTCAATGTCCAATCTTCACATGTATTTGAGGCCATTGAAATCACCACAGTTTGGTTCCAGAGCACTTTAAAACAGCTGTCATCTAAATGAGGTGTCTGCTAAGTCCATGTATAAGAAGTACACCAGTTTAGAACCAGTGGATACCAGTCGGTAAGCTTCTGTGGCTGAGGAAACGATTGCCCTGCTGGGAACTCCAGCCACCCAGTCACCATCAGAGCAGCAGGCCAAGACCGAATTGATATCTGTCCCTCGAGAATGGCGGGGATCATCTGGAAGGAATCATTGAAAGCCGTCCAAATCTGATGCCTTGACGCCTAGATTTCAACAAATCCTAAAGAAGATCGAGGCCAAAATGCTGATGCACCCATGCATGTGATGAAAGAAGCGATTTGTCCCCTAGCCAAGGCCAAGTTCACATCACAGAGCTGGATGAGTGGAAGTGAGAGGAGTTCCAGAGTTTGAAGAAAATACAGAAAAAGAAAAAAAAATTCTCAAGGAAAATCAGAGAAAGGCTTGAAGCAGCACAGAGCAGCTAAGGAGAGGGTGGCACCTGCTAACTTCTGGATGAAGAGAAGGATGAGGAATTTTTGTTTGAATAACTTCTCCCCCTCTGGCCTTTGCTAAAGTCCTAACACTGGCTCCATTTTAATTCATGATGGGTAGGTCCTGTATGTGTGCACAGCTTATTTATTTATTTGTCTGTCTCTCTAGTTATTTAATTTATTTGGGTCCATGCATCTCAATAGTTGCAAAGTTTCCCTGAACGGGAATTTCATAGGTTTACTTCTGTAGCATAAAAATTCAGTAATGATGTTGGAGATTTGTAGAATCTGCCAAAGAACATGTACCATCTACCACGTATAAGTGTCAACTACTTCATTTACATCTGTTACAGGTGGCCTGTTTGCCCCACATACTAGGAAACACCACCTTGGGAAACATCAGTGGTCTCATAGGTGTCCAACATGCAGGTCAAGCCCTTTACCATTTGCCTGCAGCCTGGTGTCAGGGTGACAGCTGCTCCCCCTATGTGACTGTGGCCCTGCTCTCCAGCCTTTCTGAAGACCTTCACTTTTTCTCCCTGAACCACAGGTCCTGTTGTGGTAGGAGCAGTTCTGTCTGTTTAAATGTCATGATAGTGTAAGAGGAGTAATATCATTGTAAAATTTTTAAAAACAACTATGCCAGCTTGTAGGATCCTAGGATTGTAAATAATAAAATCCAGGCCCAGAGGAGAGAACTGTAGTAGAATTTACATTCTGAGCACCTGGTTTGAAGAAGACTATGAATGCCCATGCACCCCCGAAGTCCATTTGCAGTTTGTGCACCGCTTCTTCCAGTGAGTGGTGGACTGGACAGGAAAGTTTCTGCTAAGGGAGGTTGTTCTGGGGCCCCCTTTGATACTGGGAGAAGCAGTGGTGCCCATCATGGTGTAGAACCACCTATCACCACCTCCCCAAATATAGTAAAATGTCTTTGATTATGAATGGCAGTGTAAGCCCAAAGGCCATTTGCAGTATGTCTGGGGGGACAGTTTTGTGGTTTCTGACAGCCACATAGAGTGTCTCTTTCCCTTGGGGTTTAGTAAGTCACACAACATAATAGGAGAGGCTTTTGTGGAGGGGTGGGGGTCCTCGTGTCATGAAATACAGTTGTCGTTTATCCTAAAAAAAATCCCCCTATGGCCCACAGAATGGGCGGTTCATTTCCAGCAGCAGCTCTCCAGAAGCAAGACTTCGCCTCCCACTGCCACCAGAGGGCAGTGATGCCCCCCCAATAAAACAACAACAACAACAAAAATTCCCATACACAACTTGCTTCCTCATGCTCCCTAAACAAGGTTCGGATTTTTGCATGCTTCCTAAGTGAAGCCAGTTATTCCTAAGCCGATTTGACCAATGGCAATCGGTGTCAGCCAAGGGCTTTGAAGGTTGCTGTTTGACAAGTGCCCCATCAGGACTTTCTTTGGGGGACCTCGAGGTGGGCTCACACCTCTGGCCCTTTTGATATCCGCCAAGTGCACTAGCCATTAGCGCTACCCAGGGAATCCGCTCCCTTAGTAGTATCCAATTAAAATGTTCTCTCCGGACCCAGGAATTAACGATAAACGCAAGCAAATATACAAATAAATGTGAGCCGCATTGAAAAACACAGATCCTCAGCAAATATCCATGCGCTTGAGGGCCCTTTTATCCCCATAGTTTAAAGGGGGGGGGGGGGGAGAGATCTATGAAAATGTCTGTTCTCTATAAAACTTGGCTAAGCATAAGGCTGGTTTTACCATGTAAAGCACTTTATTTTGATGATGATAGGATATTTCTCCTTCTAATGCTCGGAGAACTCTGATGAGCATGGCAGGCAGCCTTGATTATCGAAGGCCCGCTTTGTAATGGAGTCATTATCTTGCTGCGGACTGAGGAAGAGAAAGTGTTCCTTCTTTCCCAAGTTAAAGTGGCTGCTCTTTGACTCAGTTATTAAAATGAGGGCGCAAATAGCTCCTTGTTCTAATTCTCCTTATCGGCCTCCACAGGGCCCATTTTAGGCTGTCTGTGAAGCGTTAGAATGCAATTGTGTGCTTGAATAAAAGGGAGAAAGTGAATTAGAGCCTCTTAAGACCATTATATTGTCTTATTTAGTGACACTGTTTGCCTCACCATTGCTAAGCAATGAGCTAAGTGTTCTTCCTGAATAGTCATAATAACACCCCACTTTAACTAGCACTTTACATTTCGCAAAGCACTTCCTATGTTCTCTGTCTCTTTTGAACCCTGCAAGGCGGCTGGAGCTCATCAGGTGGTGTTACTCTCCTCAGTGAGGAACCTGCCGGGTGGTTACGTTACAGCTTTCCAACATCAAAGCCGGGACTGGAAAGCAGATGTGGCAAAGATCGGAGCAGAGCTTGGCCAGCCCAGTCTGCCAGGAGCAGTGTCAGAGGTTTCTGGGCACCTCCCCAGGGGTATAGAACCATGTGTCTCCCCTTCCACTTTGCTGCAGCTTCTAAAGGCTGACTTAAATGGTGATTCTATCAGAAGGCAGGCAATCAACAGAGCTTCATGACAGCTGCTGTGAACATGAGGTTTTGTTGCTTCTTAATCCTCCGTACATTATGGAGGATAGGTCATTTTAAGTTTGGGGGGGGGCTTTTAGAAATCACTTTATTGAGGGCTCATACAACTCTTATCACAATCCATACGTAATCCAGATGTGTACATATGCTGTCAACATTGTTTTCAAAAACATTTTCTTTCTACTTGAGCCTTGGTATCAGCTCGTCATTTTTTACCCTCCGTCATCCTCCCTCATGAACCCTTGATAATTTATAAATTACTATTTTCTCATGTCTTGCACTGTCCACGGTCTCCCTTTACCCTCTTGTCTGTTTAACCCCCTGTGTCAGACAGGGTTCTCTAGAGAAACAAAACCAGGACACTAGTAATTCTCTTTATATATTTATATAGCTAGAAGGATATATAAGATCAGAAATAAACAGCTAACTAATCTATAAAGCCGTACAAATGACTTGGTGCAACTCATTTGCATGAGACAGTTGGTAAACTGGCAGTCCTTGAAGTCTTGAGGCCGCCGAGTAGTCCTCTGTAAATAGCAATTCAGGCTATCCAGCTACAAGCAGCAAATAGCAAAGCAGGTCATTAACGGTCAGTCAGATGACAGAGTCCAACAGTCTCCAGCTCAAGAGATGTATATTTCAGGAGTGTGGCGAAGCAGGGTTTGAAGGAACCACAACTCACAGCTACACAGTCTACGATTAGGTGTCCCATGGGAAGTGTTGCTAGGAGGTCGAGGCACCGGACGAACAAGGCAGCTGTCTGTTCCGAAGATCCAAAAGCAAGAGAGCAAAGGCAGGACCCACTGAACGCTTCCTGTCTCTGCCCTTCAATTCATCCCGTGTGTTCATTGGCCGTGCTGTCACAACAGACCTGCCTCTCTTCTGTGGCCATGTTGGCATAACAAGCCTATACATCACACGCCCTGGGAGGGGGTTAAAGATAGATCTTTTTATCACTTCCCTGTTTCTCCCCCACCCCCCACCCCCCTGCCTTCTCCTTACCCTGCTGATATGTCTACTCTCAGTATTGGTCCTGAGGGGGGTATCTGTTCTGGATTCCCTGAGTTTCAAGCTCTTATCTGTACCCATGTACATGCTCTGGTCTAGCCAGATTTTTAAGGTAGAATTTAGCGTCATGATAGTGGGAGGAGGGGGAAGCATAAAGAACCAGAGGAAAGGTGTAGGTTTCTTTCATGCTATACTGCACCCTGACTGGCCCATCTTCTCCCCAAGACCCTTCTGTAAGGGGATGCCCAATTGCATACAGATTGGCTTTGGGCCTTCCTCTGCACTCTCCCCCTCGTCCATATCGATGATTTTTTGCTCTGAGTCATTGATGCCTGATACATGATCTCATCGACACCCAGTGACCACACAGACTGGTGTGCTTCTTTCATGTGGACTTTGTTGCTCTTAGCTAAAGGGTTGTTTTATCTTCAAGTTTTTAAAACTCCAGATGCTCTACTTTGAATAGCCAGGCACCTTCAGCTTTCTTCACCACATTTGCTTACGCACACGTTTTGTCTTCAGCAATCCTGTCAGGAAGGTGAGCATCTCAGAGCGCTGGATTATTAGAACAAAGTATTCTTGTGTTGAGGGAGTACTTGAGTGGAAGCCCAATGTTCACCTACTGCCTTAATACTAAATCTACAAATATGTGTACTTAGATCTATTTCCCCATCATCATATATGTTCATATTTACATAGGCACATGCCTGTATTCAGACCTCTATAAATGTCCTTTGCCTCCTAGTTCTTTCCTCTAGTTCTTTTTACTTTCCTCTTGTCCCACTATTATCTTCAGCCTGCATTTGAGTTTTAGCAATTCCTCTCAATTACATTGCCCTTGATCAAGCTCTACCAGACCTCCTACACCCGCCTCACCATCGATTTTTGTTCACTTGTTGTTTCCTTGTCCCTGGGTATGTTGACACCATTTCCTCTCCCCTGCCTTCCCCTCTCTCCTGTCCACTCAGAATTGTTATCCAGTTGTTCTCTCTTTCAGCTTTTTTATCCCTCCTGTCCCATGCAGAGACACGCAGAGACAACAATATGCACAAGACTGAACAAAACAAAGCAACAATAGAAAATAAAACAATAGTTATAGCAACAAAAAAAAGATGATAAAAAAGAGAGAAGCCTATAAATAGTTCAAGGTTATTTTCTGTCCTTTTACTAGTGTTTCCGGTTGAGTCTGATGGGATGCCAAGCCCTGGCCCCACAGTGTATTTTTGGTGTTCCCTGGGGACTTCATTGTTCTGCTTCCCTTGCTGCGCTGTTGCACACCCCCCGTGTCTCCCTTCAGCGGGGGGGGGAGGGGGGGGGTCAGGACTGGCACAAGTCCCACTATATGGCTCCAGTGTTGTCCTCTGTGGTGCTTTGGGTTAAGTGAGGAACACCACGTCTCATGGTGGGGCTGGTCCTGTGATCCTTTGCATTGACTGCTCTGAGCAGAAATATTGTCCTCACAGGTTGGTGGGCCAGGATGTACTTCACTCAGCTCCTGTGTGCTAGGATCAGACATATCCTTCTCCTTGAGCTGTGGTTTCAGTGCTGTCCTCGGAAATGAATGCTTCAGGGTGAGGGGGGTGGGGAGGAGGGGAGGAGGGTTTACGTTGTTTTGAATTGCTGTTTTAACCACGTGTATTCATGTGCATAGGAGCCCTGCTGGTGCAGGGGTTACAACTGGGGCTGCGATCCAAAAGATCAGCGGTTGGAAACCACCAGCCACCGCTTGGGAGAAAGGCGGTGCTTTCGACTCCAGTAAAGTTCCAGGCTCAGAACCTCCCAGGGACAGTTCTACCCCGTTCAATAGGGTCACAAAAAGTCGACATGGACTCCATAGCGGAAAGTCAGTCATTGGTGTTCATGTGCATATTCTCATAGCCTGTTTTGATATTCTGTCCCTACAACAAGAAAAGTCTGCATTTTATGGAGTCTTTCCAGCATCACAAAGGATTCTCAGAGTAGCTTTGAATCATGGATGCCTCTAGCTGATGCACAGTTGCCTTGGTGGCATGGTTGTGAGGTGACTGCTAAGTGCACAGACAGCAGTTAGAAGACAGCAGCCACTCTGTGGGAAAAAGACAAGGGACTCTACGCTTGTACAGCATGGCTGAGCTATTGAATTGCATGATATTTGCATGATGACCCAATAAAATTGCTTATAAGAGAGAGAGAGAGAGAGAGAAGCCACCAGGACATTTCTAGCCTGCCCTCTAGGTCCCTAAGAGTTGGAACTGACTCAGTGGACATGATTCTGAAAATAGGAGTTTTAAGCCAGTTTTCTGACACGCTGTTCCGAGAGACTGGTATGGACCACAAGATCAGGAAGTCAGAGTTTCATTACGGCATTAATTACAGAATAGAGACCTGTAGGCAAAACCTACAGGGAGAAGTCACGGGTGGCAGAGTCTCTCTGCACTGACCAAGCACATGTATTTTGTCAGATTATTTTCTTAGTTAAGAAATGGTAAGTGTTTGGGAAGACACAATTTCTGGGTAGGGCAGTTCATGCAGTCACATCGTCCTTACAAACTCTTACCTCACCCCACTTTTTACTGGGGGCTTGCACTGTATTGGGTGAAGTTGGAATCTGAAAATTCCAAATGGGTTCTGTAGCAAGGACTCTTTGGATACTAGTTGAGTACAACTGCTTTATTCTTAGTTTGAAACCCAGGTGAGTGTTGGGACCTCCATTTCAGGCCACTTAATGGTCTTGAGTGTCCTTGCCATGCATGTTCCTTAAGCCAGTTAAATCCAGTCATTTTAGAGGATGAAGATATGATTAGAAAGACAATTGAGATGTAGATTTCATAGGCTTTACTAGTTATTTTAGTGTCACTAGTTCTTCTCCTGTTAATTCCTGTTATGTGGTTTCTCCAAATACTGCTTGCTTTCTGGGTTCATTTAATTTTTGCAGCCATTATTTCCACCATATTCCATTCCAACAGCTCTAAATTTTATCTCCAACTGCACGAATGCTGAGACATGATGAATAAAGTAAGAAGAAGATGAGATGACTTATCGTGTGGTTGGACAGCTTCTTTGATGGCATTTTTATGCAGTTATAAAATATTTCTGTTTTCCTCATGGTTTTTGAATAGTCTGTTCTCAATGTGGTATACACATTAGATTGTTTCCTCCAGTCTGTTTGCTCGTCAGCTCCTGTCACTCCACAGCCCCACTCCTTTTATTTGTTCCTAGCTCCTTAGTTGTCTGGATAAGAAAAATGACTTAGAGGAGGGAAAGACAGCAAAGCTCCTTTCTTATAGATGCTGCTGTGATCTGCCTAGGAAATGGATGCCCCGCGTGGCAAGTATCCGAATGCCACTTCTCTAGTGGAGAGGGTGTGTGTAGCCTTGATGCACCCCAGGACGTTCCGCAGAGAAGGCTGGTCTCCATAGTTCCTAGATGTGGGAGATGCACTTCTGTTCAGTTTCTCCCCATGCATTCCACGCTATCGGTGGCCTCTCCCTTGTGCATTGCTCTTCATTCCCCTCTTCTAGAAACGAATCCTTAGGTAAAAGGAAGAAAAGGTTCTAAGGGCAAGACTGTCCCTCCTTGAACTGATTCCTCTTCCTTGAGGGGTGGTTATGCATTGGGCTGCTAAGCAAAAGGTCAGCAGTTCTAAACCACCATGTGCTCCTTAAGGAGAAATGGCTTTCTATGTGTCTAAAGAGCTTCAGACTCAGAAACCCACAGGGGCAGTTCAACCCTCTCTATAGAGTCAGCATCGGTTTGGTACAGATCTGGCTAGTAGAATGACAGCAATCCACTTTGAAACACAATTTGCCTGAGAACAACGCTTGTCTGAGCAGTGTAAACATCAGAAAGGACTTGATGAGGGCTGAATCTATATGGACACTCAGAATTGGATTTAGAGTTCTCATTGTAAGCCTTTGCCTCCTGAAAATTCAGTGATCAAATGTAACTCTAGTACAATTCTAATCTTCCAATTATTCAGATCCACTCTCATTAGAAATACTTGTGGAAACTGAGAAATAATTGCTAGAGGCACTGTAAATTACACGGTATGTTATGTCTTTTTCTTTCATAAAGTTAAAACCCCTGCCATCAGTCAGAAATTACTTTTGCATTGCTTAAATAGATTGAAAGGCTAAGAGCACCACCTAATGGTAGAGTGAGTCTGTGCATGTAGCTTGATATTCTCTCTAGAGTTCTACTACCAAAAATCAATGGGAAAAGTTATCAGAACACGGTGATTTGTATATCTTTTAATTAATAAGAATAACCCTGCCAATTTCTGACCATGGAGCCATGTATGAATTTTCACCGTCACCAAGGTTAAACATTTAATTGGTCAGATCTGAGTGAACTCTATCATCCCATATTATATCTCCTAGAACTGCGTGTTCAATATGGTTGAGGAAATCATGAGACTTGAGGAATGAGAGTAGGGGGAAGTTGTCGTACATGAATCCCAAATCCCACAGCATGGGTTAGACACAAATTGCAAAGCATATCATTTGAGTAACTCTTTATTGTGCATTTACCCTTATGTAGTTTGAGGTTTTTAAAAGGCAAGTTTTTATTTTTAAATATTTGCCATTTTCAATCAGAAGGACTTACATGGACTCAGCCAAAAACAATTAAAACATTCAGTCTACTAGAACTCACAAGCACCATCCCCTTTTATTGCTATTTTTTATCAAAATAATAATTTGGTATAGGGAAGTTCAGCTTCCTTTTCTTAGCAGGAGGAACTTTATACAAATACACATATAACACAACATACCAGTGCCTGCATGTACAGATAGCAATCAAACATTCTGCACTTGAAAAAACTTCCAAGTTTGTTCTAGGAGGTGTGTGTTAGACAAGGTTCTCTAGAGAAACAAAACCAGGACACTAATAATTCGCTTATATATTTATGTGGATAGAAAGATATCTAGCATAAGGAATAAACAGTTAGCTAACCTATAAAGCAGTACAAGTGGCTCAGTGCAGCTCACTTTCATGAGACAGCTAGTACACTGGCTATCCTTCGAACCTGTAGAGCAATTCAGGCCATCCAGCTACAAGGAGCAAACAGGAAAGCAGGTCACCAACCGTCAACCAGATGACAATGTCCAACAGTCCCCAGCTCAAGAGATGTATATACCAGGAGCATGGCGAAGCAGGACTTGAAGGAACCTCAGCTCACAGCAACACAGTCCACAGATTAGGTGTTCCACAGGTAGTGTAGCTTGGAGATTGAGGTACAGGACAAACAAAGCAGCCGGCAGGTCTGAAAATCCAAGAGCAAGAGAAAAAGGGCAGGGCTTGCCGAGCCATTTATATCGCCACCCTTCAAATGATCTTGTGTGTGTTCATTGGCCATGTTGTCACAACAAATCTACCTATCTTTTAATTGGTCATGTTGGCACAACAAGCCTACCTATCACATACATGCATACATTGTGTGTGTTAGTCCGGGTAGACTAGAGAAACAAACTCATAGATACAGTTTATATACAACAGGAATGGAACATTAAGAATCCCAACCCAGTCCAGTTCAAAGTCATAAGTCCAATATTAGCTTATATGTCCAATATAGTCTATATGTCTCCTTCAGACTCATGAAATCACAGGCCAGTGTGTGCAGAGTCCCGGCACTGGCAGGGGTCCCCTCATGGCTCCTCATTTCCAGGGCTCAGGGTCCATCAACAGCATCCAGTGGTGGCAAAAGCAACTCAGCGTTGTCAGGGCTCTCCACATAGCTTCTCCAGCTCCAGAGGTCTGGTTCTATCAGGGTAAGGCCATGTGACTTCTCTTCTGGCTCTTCCAGTTCATCGGATGCTGCCATTTTGTCTTGTCCATAATTCATCGTCTCTGAGACTAACTCCCAACAACTGGGGAGATAGCTTCTCATCTCCACGAGGGAAGTATTGCGAGATTTCCCAGAAGTCTCCAGAGAAAGTCATGCCCATACGGAGGCCTCATTGGCTACTCAGTGACTATCTCCAGATAACAGGCTAGACTCCACCCCAACATCTCAATCATGAAACTAACATAAGCACATGACTGTCACACTGTTCCAAGCATCTGGACATGTCTGCTGCCATCGTCATTCTCCAAATAGCTGCTTTTCCACTTGAGCCCTTGATATCAGCTTTTCATCCTTTCCCCTTCCTCCCCACTCCCTGCTCCCCCACCAACCCTCAATACTTTATAAATTATTCTTTTTTGTCATATCTTACACTACCCGATGTCTCCCCTTGCCTACTCTTCTGATGTTCTTCCTCTAGATAGAAAGTTATGTGTATATCCTTGTAATTGGCTCCCATTCTTGACCCCATCTTCCCTCCACCCATCCAGGAACTTCACTCTCACTGCTGGTCCTGAGAGGTTCATCTGTCCTGGGTTCCCTGTATTTCCAGTTCCCATCTGTACCAGTGTACCTCTTCCAGTCCAGCTGGTTGTGTAAGGTAGAATTGGGATCATAATAGTTGGGGGGAGGAAGTTTTAAGAACTAGAGGAAAGTTGTATGTTTCATTGCTAATTCACTCCACCTTGACTGGCCTGTCTCCTCCCCATGACGCTTCTGTAAAGGGATATCCAATTGCCCACAAATGGGCTGTATTAGTCCAGGTAAACTACAGAAACAAATGCATAAACATGCAAATAGATATGTTTATATACAAGAGGAATGGAACATTGAGAAAGCATCCCAACCTAGTCCAGTCTAAGATCTTAAGTCCAATATTAGTCTATAAAGTATTCTGACTTACAAAGCATGTGCAAAGACACCAGGACAATCACAGGTGGGTGCAGAGTCTTGTGTATCCACTGACAATAGAAGCATCCTGGTGCTGGCATGGGTCTGCCCATGACTCCTCATTTACTCCTCATTTACAAGCCTCAGAGTGCATCGGCAGTATCCATTGGCAGTTACCATCTCAGCATTGGCAGGGGGTTCTCTGTGGCTTCTCCATGTGGCTTCTTCTCCACCTCCTCCAGGTTCCATAACTCAGCATCTATCAGCATGACACCATCTTATCTGTCGGTAAGAAACTGAGTCCATAGTCTCTCACCTACATGAGGGGAATATCGCGAGACTTCCCAGAATTCTCAGAGAAAGCCATGCCTACACAGAAGTCTCATTGGCTATCTCCAGATTGACAGGCTAGACTCCACCTCTACACTCCCAGTGCTGAAATTGATACAGACTGCCAAATGGGCTTTGGGTCCCTACCCTGTTCTCCCCTCATTTGTAGTGATGTGATTCTTGTCCTTTGATGCTTGATACCTGCTCCTTGTGATCACACAGCTTGGTGTGCCTCTTTCATGCTTCTGTGCTTGATGATCACTCGTTTACTTTCAAATCTTTAAGACCCTAGACACTTAATCACTTGGTAGCTGGGCACCATCAGCTTCCTCCACTCTGTTTGTCTCTGCACCCATTTATCTTCAGCAATCATACGAGAGGGTGGACACATAATGACATGATTTTTTCCCTTTGCTGCCTGATACCTGATTCTTTCCACACCTCATGGTCACACAGCCTGGTGTCCTTCTTCTATTGTGGGCTTTGTTACTCCTGAGCTAGATGGCGACTTGTTTACCCTCAAGCCTTTAAGACCCCAGATGCTATATGCTTTGATATCCAGACACCATCAGCTTTATTCACCACTCTTACTCATGCCCCCCCCCCCATGTCCTCATCTCAGGAAGGTGAATACACAGTGATATGGTGTTTTCCTGTTTGGTGCCTGAGACCTGATCTTTTCAGGTGGACACCTCATGTCCGCACTGGCTGGTGTGCTTCCTCTGTGTGGGCTTGGTTACATCTCAGCTAGACGGCCATTTGTTTATCTTCAAACTTTTAAGACCCCAGGCACTATATCCTTTGACAGCTGGGTGCCATCAGCTTTCTTCGCCACATTTGCTTATGCACCCATTTGACTTCAGTCAATCTTAAGACTTAATGGATGGATCCTGCTTAAATCTTGATCCAGAAGATGTTCTACACACAATTTTAGTTAGCAGAATGCTGTTCCTCATCTGACGTGTGCTTTCATTCTTATACTAGCATTGTCGGCCACAGGTGTTGTCAGTAGTTCCAGGACCTTAGAAGAATCTGCAATGGCCTTGTGCAAGTTTTTCAGTGGTAGGTGGCAAGCAGCTCGATTCAAATCGAGTAACGGAATCTTGTCATTCAGTCTTATGGCTCAGTTGTATACATTAATAACTTCCAAGTAGTTTCTGCCACAAATAGTTAAGATAGAGAATGTTTCAAGGACAGATGTGACACATAGAACCCTAATGAGCAAAGATTTAACAAGTTGTGGAATGACCTCAAGAATATCATGCATTAAAAAGACAAAAAGTCCTTGAAAAGACAAGAAAAAAATAACATACTGTGCTAGTCTGGGTAGACTAGAGTAACAAACTCATAGACACACATATAGATATAAGGGAATGGTTTCTATACAAGAGGAATGGAGCAATGAGAAGGCATCCCAACCCAGTCCAGTTCAAAGTCATAAGTCTGAAATTAATCCATATGCCTGATACCAGTCTATAAAGTCTCCTTCTGACTCACAAAGTCACTGGTCAGTGGGTGCAGAGTCCCGGCGCTGGCAGGGGTCTCCCCTTGCCTGCTCGTTTCCAAAACTCAGGATCCATCAACAACATCCAGTGGTGGTAGAAACAACTCAGGGCTGGCAGGGGTCTCTACGTGGTTTCTCCAGCTTCAGAGGCCTGGTTCCATCAGGGTAAGGTCATGTGGCTTCTTCTCCAGGACCTTCAGCTCCTCGGACACTGCCATCTTGTCTTGTCCGTAATTTGTCATGTCAGAGACTAGTCAGTTGACTAGTCAGTTGTTGACTCCTGAGATGGCCAACTCGTCAACAACTGGGGAGATGGTCTCTCATCTCCACAAGGGAAGTATCGCGAGATTTCCCAAAAGTCTCAGGAGAAAACCATGCTCACACAGAGGCCTCATTGGCTACTCAGTGGCTATCTCCAGATTAACAGGTTAGACTTCACCCCTGCATCTCAATCATGAAATTGTCATAAGCACATGACCGCCACAAATACCAAAATAAATGTCAAAAGATACTCTTAAATTTGTTCATGGGGCTGAGTCTCAGTAGCATAGTGGTTGAGTGTGGGACTGCAGTCAACTGGCTTGGCGGTTCAAATCCAGCAGCAGCAAGGCTGGGCCTCCCACTCCCACCAGAGGGCAGTGATACCTAAAAGAAAATTTTTTTTAATTAAAAAAAAATTTGTTCATGAATATAAAGTACGTCAAAACTCAAAACACAGAACAAAATTCAGTGCCATTGGTTGTTTCCAACTCCTAGCAACCTATTGGGCAGGGTAGACCTTCCCGATGGGTGTCAGAGACTGTAACTCTTTACGGGAGTAGAAGTCTCCATCTTTCTTCCATGAAGAAGCCGATGGTTTTGAACTGCTGGCCTCATGGTTAGCAGTTCAAGATGTAATGAGTACCTAGAGTACCTCTAGCAAATGTGAAAAATGATAAAGTCAAAGAACTCAACAGATCATTGAAAGGGCAGCTCCAGCATAGAAGTACAGTATTATAATGAATTGTGCAAAGACCTGGCTTAAAAAGTCAAAAAGACTTTATCATGTCTCATCATGAAAAAAAAAACTGAAGAAAAAGTCAAGCCTTAAGGGGTCATATTGAATGATTCTATGATCAGAAGGAAGTTATACACCAAACTGATACACCAAATGATTGATTGACATTAACCCATCTTCAGAGATAGTATATGATCCAGAATCGGTGATATTAAAGGAAGAAGTCCAAAATGCACTGGAGGCACTAGTAGAAACAAAAGGGGGGGTGGTTTCTAAGAATTGAAATAGTTTAACAAGTTGATGAAGATTCAGGATTATGCCGAGACTTCTGGAAGACAGCTATATGGCCAACTGACTAGAAGAGAACCATTGTGTGCCCATTCGAAGTTTAGATGGGCCAACATAGTATGGAAATATCACACAAACTGATCATAACCACGTATAAGTAACATTTTGCTAAAGATGATTCAAGAATGAATATAGCAATATATTGACAAGGAGACGCCAACAATTCAAGTCTGATGTAGAAGAGGACAGGAATTTTGAACACGTTATCAGGAGAGCTCTGTCTCTGGTGAAGAACCAAGCCATGCTTGGTACAGTAGAGGGGCAGTGAGAAAGACGAAAATCCTCAGCCAAAAGGATTGACACCGTGGCTACAACAAAGCACTCAAACAGAACAAGAGTTACGAGGATGGCACGTGACCATGCAGCATTTCATTCTGTGGTGCATAGAGCTGAAGCCCACTCTATGCACCTAAGAACAGAAGAAGAAAGAAAAGCATCTGGCAGAGGATTTTTGACAAAGACCCAACAAACATTATATAGGAAGGGGATGCCCTTTTGGTGCTAGAAAAATTATATACTCATCTGTGGTAATTACATAATTTCATGTCAACTTGAAAAATGGAATGAAGAGGTGGAGACTAACCTGTAAATCAGGTCACAGCCTCTCTTCCCCTCTGGCTGTGGGACACACTCTAGCTGTATTTTACCTTCATGCTGACAAACCACATGTAGCCGCACTGAAGGCAGCCAGAGCCCTGGAGATGTATCCACTACCATTGGATCTACAGGACTTTCCACCCACCAGCCTGTGGTCTTCCAGCATTTGGCATCATTGCATGGGCTGTGAGTCTAAAGAGGAATTCATGGGCTAATATGGGACTTATGGGCTAATATAAAACTTAGGGGTTTGATCCGGACTGGGCTGGGATGTTTTATTGATGCATAATTACTTCTTGATATTAAGTTCTCTCTTACACATATATACGTGTCCCTGGATTTGTTTCTCTAGCCAATCAGGTCTAACACCTCATCTGTTGAAGAATAAAACTGGACCCAGAACTCACCCCATTCACAAAAACAAACTTATAAAACCCATAGCTATGAAGTTCATCAATGAGAAAATTGGGACAAATATCAGAGTCCTAGTGCAGGGCACACGTGGGCTACCAGACATAATAAAGGAAGTACACACACGGAAGACAAAATAGATGAATGGAATCTATTAAAAATAAGGCAGTTGTTTACATCAAACGTCTTCATGAAAAAGGGTAAAAATGAGCCCACAGAATGGGAAAAGATATTTAGCAAAGGAGTAATTACTTAAATCTACAAAATGCCACATGCCCACAATAAGAAAAAAATACATAAATAAATAACCCTCTTAAAAGATGGGCAAAGGACCTGAATAGACAATTTATAAAGGAGGACAACTGAATAGCTAAGAAGCACATGAGAAAATGCTCTTGCTCACAAAGCATCCAGAAAATGCAGTTAAAAGCAATGATGAGAGACCATCCATCATCCACAATCATAACCCAGTATAAAACAACAACAACAACAACAACAACACATGCTGGAGTGGGTGTTACGATGTGTGTGAAAAACAATATGATGATTCCTAAACAGATGGCAATAGAAACACCACACAACCCAGTAATACCATCTGTGGTAGTTACATAATCTGGTGTCAATTTGGAGAGAGGATTTGGGATCATAGCCAATGAGGCCCCTGAGTGGAGTCTCTCTCTCTCTTTCCCCTCACTCTCCCTTTCTCAGAGACTCACTAGCTTGGAGACCCTCTACTGACAGTGCTCACTCCCTGAAAGACACACTGCTGACAAGACACTTGGCACTATGCTAAGAGACCCCATGTCCTGGAAACTGGAGAAGTCAGGTGGAGATCCCTGCCAGTGCTGAGATGCTTACAAAGCCACTGGATCCACAAGACTTCCCACACTCTTCCCTGTAATCTTCCTGTATTCAGAGTCATTACATGTGTTTCCTGTGTCTGAAGAGGACTTTATAGATTGGTATCGGACAGATGGGCTAATATCAGACTTATAGACTTGATCTGAAATGAGCTGGGATGTTTTCTCAATGTTCAACTGCTCTTTTTGTATGTAAAGTTCTTTCTTATACACATATGAGTGTCTGTGAATTTGTTTCTCTAGTCTACCCAGATTAGCACACCATTGCTTGGGTTATATCCAAAAAAATAAGAGACAAATCAAAATGGAATACTGCACCTCCCTGAAAAGAAGTGATGAAACCATGAAACAGCTATGATATGGCGGGATCCGGAAAGCATTTTGCTGAGTCAAGTTAGTTAATCACAGAAGGACAAATACTGTACAAGGTCACTGCTGTGAGTGTGAACACTAGAGTGGAAGCAGGTTCAGACTTTCCCACCATTCAGTCTGCCAGCCAGGTGTTGACTAGGCAGCTCATCTAAGAGCCTGACTGGTGCCCATGAGCCATGCACTGTCCTCTCTAACATTGCATCCTGAAGGCCACTTTGGTGAAGGGGTCCTCATATCAGCTGGGATTAGATTTTCAAGAGGAGGAAAGGATCACATATACACATTTAAAAATACGACCCATCAGCCCACCCCGCTGACTGGCATATATTCCTGCCAGAGTGATGAGGGATACTGATATGAAAATCAAGTCAGTAAGGGTCAGGGTGGACCATCTTCCTAATTGGAGGAGGGGCAGGAGGAGTTGACCATCAATGCTTTTAAGAACTCTAGGGGAGAGGATGCCAATGTGCACCTAATATGCCACAGTGGTCTGAGTTTCTGAACACACTCTGAGGATCCAGGCCTTGTGTCACAGAACACTGGGACATTGAATCCTGGGTCTTCGCAGCACAAAACACACTCCCACGGTCAAACAAAAAGGGTGCAATGCATAAACCCCAGTAGTGAACTTGGTTCTAACTCAACCACACCTATAACCTAAGAATATAATATTGAAACTGCATAGTGTGTAAAGAAGCAGGACACAGCTACAGTAAGAGTATTGAATTGTCAGTAAATGGACTGATATTTACTACTTCAATGACATACTGATGTATTAAGATATATATCATTCTGGAAGACCTGATTCTGACATTGTCACTGAACATTATTATAAGTTTTGCCTTAACACCAATTCCCATTGTTTTTGCAAATAGCATGCTGTCATGTAAGGACTTACTCTGGATAAGTCAATAATCCACATATAGTGATTTGTGATTAACCTACACTTACTTGCTCAATCGCCCTTTCTTAATAGTCCTTTTAAACTTAGTGTCATGGTCTAATCAGTGACACAGTGGACAGAAAGTCCTTATGCTTGAGGGAGATGATTGATAAGATTTTCCACTATGAAGTAACAAGGATGTGCCTAAATTGAACCAGTGGCAAATAAAAAACAGATTCAGGAATGGATTTGGGGCTCACACTTAATCCTAGCTCCACTCTAAGAACAATTGGTTCCTATGGCATGGCCCTGCTCCATACCTGCCCTCATGAAGAAAATAAAGAAGATATGGCTGTATAGCAAAGTGTGGTGAAGAAATTAGATGGCTCCAACCACCAAAAAGAATAGCAATTGTGGTCTTAAAGGATTGTTTGAAAACAGGCAACCATCTAAGTGAGGCACCAATTAATCCCACATGGAAGAAGCACATCAATATCCAAGGATTGTGAATTATATAATCCAAATCCAAAGGAAGAAATAGCATCAGAGCTTAAATTGTGAAGTTCTGATGTGAAAGGCTGTGGATGACAATGGAATCCCAAAATAGATTTGCAAAATCTACACCAGGAGTAAGCATTTAGTGATTTCCCTGTGACCATAGTTGAGGAACAGGAAGAAAATGGTTATCAGACAGGAGGTACTGGAGAGACAATGATAAATCTGATTTGAACACATAAAACATTATCATTTGATGTCCTTTTTGATAGACTTTGGGCTTGATCTGGTTTTTAATATCTCCTATGATGCTTTATATTGGGATTAATCTCTGTTGTGTTTTATCATTGCTTTGGTAAACTTCTTGACTCTGTTATATATTTTTGATGTTTTTCAGTATATGAAACCCAGGATAGGTGAATCTATAGAGGCAATAACTAAAATAAGAGTTCCTGGGGGTAGCAGTGAGGGAGTCAAGAGAAGAGGGAACTAATCATAAAAAGTTAGTTCAAGGAGGAATAGGTTTTGAAACTGATTGTGGTAACGATTGTACAACACTGCTTGATATGATTGAACTCTTGAATGGTATGATACCTATATTAGTTCCAAATAAATTTTTGTGTAAAAAAATTAAAAACTGGGGCTGAGCCCCGGTGGCATAGTGGTTGTGCGTGGGACTGCGGCCCACTGGGATGGAGGTTCAATTCCGGCTCCCAGGAGCAGAGGCTGGGCCTCCTACTCTCACCACCTGAGGGCAGTGATGCCTAAAAAAAAAAAAAAAATTTTTAAATTAAAAACTAAAAAGGAAGCTTGTTCCATTGAATTTGGGTTGAGTTCCAATCCTCAGTCAGTAGCTTGAAATCAACATCAACCTGGCAGGAGAAAGAATGGATTTTTTACTCCCATGAACAATTATAGCCTTAAGAACCCACAGGCACTCAGTACGAGTCCACCTTGGCTCGATGGCTGTAGTTTGTATTTCTTTTTTATTTATCAAAATCTTAAATAAAAGAACAGTCATGTTGATTAACACTCTTTTTCATGTTCTACAGTTTCTATTATATGCATATTTATTTCTTATGTCATCATTTTATCTGACAATGACATTTTGTTTAAATTTGTCTTTTATTCAGTTGTTAGCCATTATCGATATTTATTTGTGGAAATATATAATCATTTAAATCTAAATAATTTTTTTTTAAAGATGGTCAAATTGCTAACAAACTCAACTGATAGCAAAAAGGTTGGAAGTTTAAAACCACCCACCAACTCCTGAGTGAAAAGTCCAGCAGTGGGGGCTGAGCCCCGGTGGCATAGTGGTTGTGCGCGGGACTGCAGCCCACTGGGATGGAGGTTCAATTCCAGCAGTGGGGCTGGGCCTCCTACTCCCACCACCGGAGAGCAGTGATGCCCCCCCGCTCCACCCCCCCAAAAAAAAGTCCAGCAGTGGGAAAAAACTAGGAACTTCACTAAATTATTTTTTTCCATGAAGTGATATTGTGTAGTAGCTAAAAGCACTCATTCTGGAATCAGTTTGCTTGGATCCAAAATCTAGTTCTTGTTCTTACTAGCTGGAGAAACTTTAGAATTTTAATCGTTAGTCTTTTGTACCTTAATTTCCTCCACATTATATTATAGATGATAACAATAATGTGATACACCCCCAAATGACTGGAAAAAAATTTTAAAGATAATAAGTATATGGAAAGTCCTAACATATCTCAGAAAGGTGAGTTATTGTTGTATTATATTACTCAAGTTGCTTTTCATTACCTTTCTCCTCTTCTTTCCTACTTCACCTCATCTTAACCCAGAAAAAATTTAGAATCAGGAATTAAACCTAGCTTTTCCTCTGAATGTTATTTTTTCAAATTCAGTATAAAGAAATGTGTGCCTCCTGTTCCCTAATCTCCACTTCCTGCACAAGAATCTGGGAACAAAATGTAAGCAATTAACTCCATTTGAATTCCAGTGAGATCTCAGCATATTTGAGCTTTGTGTCTACTCACTGTAATGGGCTAAATGTTCAATTCTAGGCCCTAAACCAGAACAAAATGTAGATCTATTCCTAGCACACCAGAATTGCATGCCTTGGGATCCCTGGAACACAAATGAAATGGTCGTTGTTAAAAGGTTCAAATGTTTTTGGAAACAATAACCATATGCCTAGCTCTAATTAATTGACCCTTACAATGATTTAATGACAGGGTTAATTAGCTCCGATAGTATACGTCATTTAGTATGGATGGAAATAACTTTTGAGACTGGATTCTGTATCCCCTTGTGGTTCTATCCCCACACTGCAGCCTGAGAAACCAAAAACTAAATCAAATTCGCTGTAGTGGAGTAGATGCTTACTTACTGTCTGTAAAGGACAGGGTGGAACTATCCCAGTAGGTTTCAAAGCTCATTATGGGAGTAGAAAGCCTCATCTGCGTCCCACCAAGCAGCTGGTAATTTAGAACTACTGACATTGGGGTTAGCTGCCCAACATGTAACCTCTGTTCCACCAGGGCTCAAGCAGATCTCCATTAAAGCCAGATAGAAATATTGTTCACCTATGCAATTTTAGTATTCCTTGTTATGGCATTTAAAATCGTCCACCTCAAACGTCCAGAGGATTCCCACCCCCCACACCCACCCTTTTCAACATTCCACGACTCAAATGTTCAGTCTTGGTATCTCTCTAAAAGGAAGATGATGGCTAGCATCTACTGAGTGAGGAAACAAGATGCTCTGATAAACAGTTGAATTTCCAAAGCAAAGCTAAAACATGCAAACTACTGTGGGTTAGTTATTTACTTAGAAGCTACACTCTTTAAAATATATATTATATGATTTTTATCAAAACAACTAATGGCATCCTTAGAAGACTCCATCAACACAATTAGACCATTTAACTAGATAGCAAATAAAAAGCAAAAATGCCATGTGTTTCTATGGCACCAAAGAAGGATAACCTTCAAAGCAAAGATATAACCTATCATGTAGATAAGACAGCCTACCTAGTGGGCTTTCACAAGCAAAAATATGAAACAGGACGCATGCCTCACGCTATACACAAAAGCAAATTCAATATGGTTTAAGGACCTAAGTCACAAATTTTAAAGAAGAAAATGCAAGGGCAATGCTGTTAGGTCCACTATTTAACAACAGATCATGTAATATAATAAAAGTGCAGAAGACAAAATAAATATATGGGATCTCATAAAAAAACAAATTCATCAAAAGACTTCAACAAAAAAAAGTGAAGTACTGCCTAAAATATATATAGACAAACAATGTATCCAATTGAAATCTAACCTAACACACACAATGGTATACATTGATGTGATTAGTTTATGTCAGGCAGGGTATGACTTTCCCAAAAAGTTGTGAATGTCTGCAGAACTTCCAGTAAGGACATGGTCTCAGGAATTTGCATATGAGCGAGCTCCAAGTGATTTTCATCAAGCTAATCTTTCTGAGAAAGTCATTAAAGAATTACAGCTGATTTTTTTTAATCATGGAAGCATTTATGTAAAAACATCAAAATGTGAAGCTATTTTTCTTCACATAACTTTCATTTAGATTTATACACTTCTAAAGGTGGTGTTTCCATCTCTGTAACCCTTCCTCAAAGATTCTGGACTCTCAGAGTTACACCATGACAAAATAGCAGTTTTGACATCGTAAAGGAGTCCATGTTTATTTTTCTTAAATGCTCTTTGAACTTTGAGAAACAAAGAATTCTAAAGGGGCAAGATAAAGGCTGTTAGGTGAAGGGGGAAGGTAAGGTTTCATGAAATTGTCACAGGACTACCCTTTATATCCTAGAACAAGCAGGTACACTGTGATGGGGGGAACGTTCCCCATCAAAATTATCCTAGCCTTTTCTCAGTACATGTTAGAAGGTCTGGGGACTTGATGGGTTATGTGTTGGACTGCTAACCACAAAGTCAGCAGTTTGAAACCACCAGCCACTCTACAGGAGAAAAGTGAGGCTTTTTCTTTCTTATTGAAGCATCAGAAACCCTCGAAAGCAGTTCTATGTCTTACTGGATTGTGATGAGTTGCAATAGACTCAATAGTGGTGAGTTTGGTGTTTGAGGTTTTCATCAGTAGTAGTTTTCAATTTCTTAAAACCGCTACATAATAAACTCCTATGTTCATTCGGTACCCCTTGAGAAAATCTATTTAAAATACCCATTTGAGAACCCAAAAGAGTGTATGGGAACCCATACACTCCTGAGCTGACCACTTTGACTTGATCTTTTGTTATTATATGGGTGGCCCCAACAACTCTTATCACAATCTATACATATATATGCATTGTGTCAAGTACATTTATGCATTTGTTGCCATCATCATCTCCTATTTTCTTTCTACTTGAGCCCTTGGTATCAGCTCATTTCCCTCCTCCCTCCTGCATGCTCCGTTCGTGCCTTATGAACTCTTGATAATTTATAATTTTTTTTCATGCCCTACACTTATAGGTGTCTCCCTTCACCCACTTTTATGTTGTCCATCCCACATAGGAGAGTTATGTTTAGATCACTGTAATCAGTTCCCCTCTCTCACCCAACCTCCCTCTTACATTCCTGGCATTGATTGCTACTCTCAATATTGGTCCTGTGGGGTTTATCTGTCCTGGATTCCCTGTGATTCTAGCTCTTACCTGTACCCATGTACATGCTCTGGTCTAGTCGGATTTGTAAGGTAGAATTGGGATGATAATGTGGGGTAGGAAACATTAAAGAACTAGAAGAAAGTTGTGTTTCATTGGTGCTATACTTCACCCTCAGTGGCTCATCTCTTCCTTGTGATCTTTCTGTAAGGTGATGTCCAGTTGGCTACCGATGGGCTTTGGTTCTCCACTCTGCACTTCCTTTCATTCATGATGATATCATTTTCTATTCTGGGTTTTCAATCCCTGATACCCGACCTATCAACACTTCATTATCACACAAGCAACGTGCTTCTTCCATGTGGACTTCGTTGTTTCTCAAATAGATGGCCACTTTTTCAAACCGTTAAGATCCCAGATGTTATATCTTTCGATAGCCGGACACCATCAGCTTTCTTCACCACATTTGCTATGCACTTCATTTTGTCTTAGGGCAGAAAATTCTTAGATAGGCAAATTATATATCAAGTTTAAAATGATAAGTCCTATGAGGATCAATAAACTAGGAAAAGATTGACAGTGCGATTGGGGATATCGCAATTTTTAAAAAGATAATCAGGGGGTTGAGCCCCGGTGGCGTAGTGGTTGCACGCGGGACTGCGGCCCACTGGGATGGAGGTTCAATTCCCGCTCACAGGAGCAAAGGCTGGGCCTCCTACTCCCACCACCAGGGCAGTGATGCCTAAAAAAATAATAATAATAAAATAAAATAATAAAAAGATAATCAGGAAAGACATCAAAAAGAGAATGGCATTTGAGCAAAACTTGAAGGAGGTATGAGAGGGCTTTGAGCTCAGCATGGTCTGATTGGTTATGCAAAACTCCTTCACAAAGGGTAAAAATAAGACAGAATCCAGATCTTAACATACATTTATTCTCCATTCAAGCAACAAATACTCAAGAAATGGCCAAACGTATGCCCCGATTCCAGGGATAGAACATGTTATAACACAAATCTGCCACATGAACTTAAGGGAAAAAATCATAACTCAAAAGTACAAGGACTCGCTTCCTCTGTTCCATGAGAAATGAGACTTTCTCAGCGGGCTCCATTTCCACTCGATAAGGTTGCTATTGCTCAGTCCCGCTGAGTTGGTTGCAACTCAGAGATCCAACATGTACCCAAAAAAAACAACCACACACTGTCTTGCCCCGTCCTCACAATTATTAGTTTCCAACCTCTTGTTTCAGCCACGGTGCCAAGCCGTCTCATCTAGGGTCGTCCTCTTTTTTCATTGTCCTTCTAGTTTACTAAGCATGATGTCCCTCTCCTGTTACCATAATACAAGGGCATAGATTCCTATTCAGTCTTCCTTACTCACTTTGTGCATCTCAGTGTTCAAAGCAACATCTTGCTCTTGAAGACTCCAAAGAGGTCTTATGCAGGTATTGTTCTTATCCAATCACATTTGTCTTTTCAGCTCTTGACTGCTTCTTCTGGGAACATTGATTATGGATTGAAGGAGGGTTTTGCCTCTGAGGAAATAGCATGGGGCTTCCTCTGATCTCTTCTGTCAACACAAGAATCCAACTCCACACCAACCAAGAGCTGATTGCCACAAGACAGACTTCTGTGCAAGTACTATAAATGACATCTGTTTCCCATAAAACTCTTTCCCCTGTATATCCCAAGCATTGTACAATACTAAACACATCGTAGACACTCGATGAATGTGTTTTTCAAGAGCAACACAATTTTTATTCAATTTCCTAACAGGAAAATTTGTAGTGACTCATAATGGTCTCATAAATTTCCACAAATATATTTTAAATACACACACATATAAACATGCACTGGCATGTGAAACACTAAGGTAAACATTAACTTTTATTGTGTTTGAATACTACTCCCTTATTGATTTGATGATATAGTGTTAGAAGTTTTGAATATTAGTACATGAAAAACGTGTCACAAGGGTAATGTTCCATTTTTTCAGTCTCAATTTTCTATTTAAATACAAGATGACCCAACAGAATACAAGAATTATCGAGTACTATCACAGGTAAGCAAAATTTTGCTGAAGACAACTAAAAAATGGCTAAATCAAGCAATCTCCTCGCCATCAGTCTTAGATCACTTGCTGTCCCCTTGCCCCTGGGTTTGTTAACACCCACTTCAATGTAACCAAGCGAAATTCCTGAAACCTAAATGAAGGCCAAACATTATAGTGGGACAAGAGGAAAGTAAAAGGAAATAAAGAACTAGGAGACAAGGGCGTTTATAGAGATCTAAATACAGGCATGTACATATGTAAATATAGCTATATATGATGGAGAAATAGATCTATGTACACATATTTATAGATTTATTATTAAGACAGAGAGACATTGGGTGCCTACTTAAGTTCTTCCCCAATGCAAGAGCACTTTGTTCTAATAAACTGATATTTCATGATACTCACCTTCTTTACATGAGCACTGAAAACAAAATGGGTGTATAATGGTGCCTGGCTATCAAGATATAGTATCTGGGGTATTAAAGGTTTTAAGATAAACAAGCAGCCATCAAGCTGAGAAGCAACAAAGCCCACATGGAAGAAGCACACCAGTATGTGTGATCATGAGGTGTTGATGGAATCAGGTATCAGGCATCGAAGAACAAAAAAATCATATCATTGTGAATAAGGGGAGCGCAGAGTGGAGACTCAAAGGCCCTGTGTAGACAATTGGAAATCCCCTTATGGAAGGGTCACAAGGAAAAGATGAGCCAGTCCAGGTGTAATATAGCATTGATGAAACATACAACTTTTCTCTAGTTCTTAAATGTTTCCTTGTATTCACTTCAGCAGCACATATACTAAAATAATGTTTCCTTCCCCCACTATCATAACCCCAATTGTGCCTTACAAATCTGACTGGACCAGAGCATGTACGTGGATACAGATAAAATCTGGAAACACCGGGAATCAGGACAGATAAGCCCTCAGAACTAATATTGAGAGTAGCGATACCAGGAGGGAAAAGGGAAGGTGGGGGTATAAAGGGGGAACCAATCACAATGATCTACATCTAACCCCCTCCCAGGAGGGCAGACAATAGAAAAGTGGGTGAAGGGAGACTGCGCTCAATGTAAGACATGAAAACGTAATAATGATTTGTAAATTATAAAGGGAGGGAGGATTGGGGGAGAGAGGGAAGGGGAAAATGAGGAGCTGATACCAAGGGTTTAAGTAAAGAGAATACTTTGAAAATGATGACAACAAATGTACCAATGTGCTGGACATGATGGATGGATGGATGGATGGATGGATGGATGGATGGATGGATGGATAGATGGATGGATGGATGGATGGATGGATGGATGGATGGATGGATGGATGGATGAATTGTGATGAGTTATATGAGTCCCCAATAAAATGATTTTTAAAAAGACTGCATCAAGAGGGAACATCAGAAATTCAGAAGGATATGACATGGCAAGAGAAATATCATTGCTGACCTAAATTGGATCATAGAAGAAAAGAATACCAGAAAGATGTTTACTTTTCTTTTATAGACTATGCAAAGGCATTCAGCTGTGTGGGTTACAAGCTATGGATAAGATTCCGAAGAAGGTAAATTCTAAAACTTAGTTGTCCTCAGGAGGAACCTGTACATAAAGAGTAATTCGTTTGTTTAAATAATTACCTTGAAAGGGACATGATGCTTAAGAGGGACGGTGACACAAAGGAAGCCCCTCATTGAGACCGACTGGTACAGTGGCTGCAATGATGGTGCAAACGTAACAATCACTAGGGTGGTACAGGATGGGACAGTTTGTTCTGTTGGACACAGAGGTGATGTGACTCAGAAATAACTGGATGACACTAGTCATAATTGGAAAGGTCACTATCATCTTCTTTCTTAATTTCTTCCAATAGAGCTTAAAACTGAGGAAGTAGGAAACAGAGGTAAAGCATTTATTTGAGATGACAAAATTTAAAAAGTAGTACTCCTATCCCCTATAATATTTATACAATACTCAATTACTTTGTTTATGAATCAAAGTTCACTTCAAATTATTTCTTGCCCAAACATATGTAGGATTTAACATACTCTGGACCACTGATAAAATTATTTTTTGCTTCTTTACTTTTTAGTATTCTGAAACTTAGTTATAAAATTAAACTCATAAAACATATAAAAGTACACTCTAAGGATAAGGTACAGGCAGAAAACATTGATTAATGAGCATTGATTAATGGGGTGATTTTTACAATTTGGTTTTAAATTCACTAATAATGCAACATGTTATATTGAGAAAAATGTATCTTAAAAGTGACTGTTAAATGCTATTAAAAAGTTTGAGCTTGACACAATGGATGTGGGTATAAATTGTGATGAGAAATGCACCGACACCCAATAAAGTGATCAAAAAAAAGTTTTAATATTCTGAGGATTTTAATATTATCTCTACACAACCACAGAAATACTAAACATGTTTATATGTTGTTGTTGCTGCTGTTAGGGGTCAGGGGGGTTGGACTCATTGCGATCAACAACTGTCTGGTCTTGTCCTATCTTCCTATCTTTCATTGGGCCGTTTGCTGCTGCCAGAAAGCCATTTTCTTTATCTGCAACTCCAATTTACCGAGTATGTCCTTCTCCAGAGACGGATCACTCATGTCTCAAGCACTTTAGATGAAGTCTCACCATTCTCTTCTAAGAAGCATTCTGGCTGTACTTTTCTTCCAAGACAAATTTGTTCATTTTCTGGCAGTCCATGGTATAGTCAAAGTTCTTTGCCAACACTGTAACTCAAAAGCATTAATCTTCAGACTTTCTAATTTGTTGTTCAGCTTTGACCTGCAAATAAGACCATTAAAAAGACCCTGGTTGAGGTTTTTTGACTTTTGGAATGTTGCTTCCATAGGTATTGACTATGGATCTAAGTGTCAATTAACATTAACAATGTTAATTTTTCTGTTTATCATAATGTCATTGGTCCAGTGTTGAGGATTTTATTTTCTTGAGGTGTAACCCATATGGAAGGCTGTCTTGATCTCTATTAGCATGTCTCAAATCTTCCTTGCTTATAATAAGCAAGGTTACATAATCAGAATACTACTGGTTATTACCGAACCGCCATCTAACCCTAATGCCCCATTCCTCTTTATATAGCCCAGCTCCTCAATTTCCTCAGTGTACTGATTAAATATGTCTAATCAAAGAATACACTTTCCTTAACCTTAAACCACCCAGCATACCTTTATTCTATTTGAATCATTATCTGCTGGCTCATGTGATGGGGTTGCATATGAACACAATTGCTTTGAAATTCCCACTCTTTGCCATTAGTTTGCTATGATCCACACACATTAGTCAAATTACTTTACATTGTCAATAAAACACAGATAAATATCTTTCTGGTTGTCTCTGCTTTCGGCCAAAATCCATCTGAACCAGCTTGTATTTTATTCATATTTTTATTGGGGGCCCTTACATCTCTTAGCACACACAATCCATACATTCCTCCAATGTGTCCAGCACATTTGCACATATGCTGCCATCTTCATTTTCAAAGCATTCTCTTCCCACTTGAGTCCCTGATATCCGCTCCCAATTTCTTCTTCCTCCCTCCTCTGTCCACTCTCCCTCACAAACCTTTGATAAGATTTTTCCATATCCTATATCGTCTTCTGTCGCCCATCACTCTCTTTTCTATTACTTGTCCCCCTGGGGGACAAATAGATTGATCCTTGTGGTAAATTACCAGCTGGAATTTTGGCAGCTCTGTGCCAATGCAGTACTGAAATGGTTTTGAATCATCTGGCTCCAAATTTTACTTGCATCTTAAATTACATGATGCAACTTCTGAATTCCATTGAATCACCTTTGCTTAGAATGAGCACAGATACAGATTTCTTGCGGTTGGCTAACCAAGTAGCTATCTTCCATTGGGGGGGCGGGGGTGCGGGGAGGAGAGATACTGGCAAAGGTTTCCAGTGCTTCATCAATTTGCTGAAACATTTCAGTTGGTCATGTTAACTCCTGGAGACTAGTGCCTAGGAAGCAGCTTACATTTTTCCTTCATCTTCCTCTTGATCATATATTACCTCTTGAAGACACTGGCCACTACCTTCAATATTGCAACTTTAGGCATCATTTATCAGTTCTTTCAGCTTGAGAAATGCCTTTTCTCCACTTTTGGCTTCCTTTCTTTACTTGCATATTTGATCAATTTCAGACTACAAAAACTGATCGAATTCAATGTCCTTATATTTAGCTCTGGTGGCTAACTGGGCGTTAGAATATGCATATTATCCTATCACTGACCACATACCATATTTTTTGGACCATAGGCACACTCCCCCCTCCCCCAAAGTGAGGGAAAAATGAGGGTGCATCTTATGGTCCGAAGGTGTGGTACCCCAGAACATTTTAGTATACTGGTACTATTTGGTTCAGAATACTTTTGTTTTCCTGTTCTAAAAACTGGGTGTGTCATATAATCTTATGGTCGAAAAAATGATTCTTCAAGACAAATATTGAAATGGTTTTTTGACTGTGATTGTGATGCCACTCCTCCCCAATTTGTCATTTTCAGCACAGTAAACCACATTTTCCTGATTCAAATGGCCATTCATGTGAACCATTCTGGTTCATTTTGGCTGTTTAATGCCTATATTGCTCTCTATGCATTTCACTGTTTTAAATGACCTTCACTTTTACTAAAGCTTTCAGTATCACAGCAAGATGTAACCCACTACAATATAAAACAACTGACAGAGTAGTGATTTATACTTTAAAAGATTGAAAGCTATTAGAAAAAACAGAGTGGTTAAGGTTTTCCCTTAAAAAGGGAAAAAAAAAAAACCCTGAAAAATCTTACTAATAATAGTTCTAATGCTTTTGACCCACAATGAAAATACCAAGCTGCTATTTTTGTAATCAGAAAGTTCTACATTATATAATATATGCAAATAATAAAATATGAGGGGGTACCCCCGCAAACGGATTTTTTTCAAAACTATGTAAATTTTGTTTTACAAAACAACCTTATCACCTTCATAGTACTCTCCATTTACACTTCACATATTTGTCAACTCTGCAATTCCTTTCTTGGAAACATTTCTCCATCTCATGTTTGGAGAGCTGACAGAATCTCGTTTTTTCTTCACTTCTACATCAAATCACTGTCCTTTCCTGTCCCTCTTCATTCATGGAAACAAAGTCATATGGAACAAGGTCAGGTGAATAAGGTGCACGGGGCAAGAGCATGTTTTCCCCAAAACTAGCACACAGGGACGGCTGCATTGTTGTGGTGGCAAAATAAATCCCGACTGTCACAAATCAGGCCTTCTTTGTCATGCATTGCTATGCAACCTTTTCAGAAGCTCTAATACAAAGTCTGACATGGTGGAAAAAACTCCAAATGCACTATTTCCCTCACACCACAGAAGCATCTTAGTGACAAGGTAGCAATTAGCACATTCCTCTTTGGGATATGGAAGTCCTACCCTGCGACCCCTCTCCCCAAAACAAACTTTGTCTCTCTTCATTTGTATCTTTTTGATTGTGAGAAAGTTGAATCCCAGGGCTGAGCCCTCCCGGGGGGGGGGGGGGGGGATGCCCACGCACGTGTAGTGGTTGTGCACAGGAGGTTCAAATCCAGCAGCAAGGCTGGGCCTCCTACTCCCACCACCAGAGGGCAGTGATACCCCAAAAACAAAAAACAAAAGAAGTTGAATTCCTAAGTATGGTACACTTTGTGAATTGTCTTTTCAGTTGATTGATGAACTCAGAGAGTGAGAACCATTGGGAACTGGGATCTACCTATCTGGCACTCTGAAGTGTCCATCACTACACGTGAGCCCAGGCAGTTCTGCGAGACTGGATCTGAAAATTGCTGCCTGGGCAGTTTGTGAGCTGTGACACAACTTTGGGTGGCGAGGATCAGCGAACGTGCTACATTTGCAGCTGGTGAAAGAATGAACAAGTCAGGAAGTGAACATTATAGCTACTCCTATTCTTAGAGAATGGGATTCATGCTGATCCTTATCACTGTTAGCAATTAAAAAAAAAAATGCTTTCAGTCGGTGGCTTAGTAGGTTTCGTTGGGTTGCTGATTGAAGCTCAAATGCACCATCCACCTCACGTGATAAAAATGAGGCTTTCTGCTCCTCTCAAGATTTCTAGCTTCAGAAACCCTCAAGGGCAAGTCAGTTCTGTCTTGTAGGGTTACTATAAATCTGACCTGACTCTTTGAGGAAAAAAAAGTAAAACCTACTTTTAGATTATAAATTTAGCCACCTCAAAAATTTAGAAGTTTCAAAACGAAATTACAGAAATGTGAAATGCAGAAGTATAAGTGAAATAAGAATCACTTTTTTCTATTTACATTGTGTTTACTCGTGCTAGGAAATAAATAGCTTAAGGCTTTTTTTTCTTCTTTGCTACATGAACCTTAGATTTTAGACTCAATTTCCTAGTGGATTTTGTTTTATTGCTGATCAGACTTGCTCCCAGAATATTATTCTATTTTTAGCATTTAAAAAACTAACATTACATGGATTTTTCACTTGTAACAACATTGTTGTGAAATGTATAAAAAAAAGTGCTCATTGCTATTTAATAGTAAAAAGAACATCATATTTGTTTGATGAAGATGTTAAAAGTTCTCCTTCCTAAGAATGTATATTTATAATTTTAAACATTCTATGATCTTTAAAAAGAGTAGAAAAAATGTCACATTTGTGTTTATTTTACAACATTCTAGTCCATACAACAGCTTATGATGGCTTTTTTATATAAAAAGCTAACTGCAAAGTACATAATCTTGGTGGGTGGGCTTGTTTCCTAAGTCACTTACTATCTGTCAGGCAGAGTGCTTCACACACGTGTTTTCTTTATGCTTGTTCATCACCTACCTTCTGCCCTCACTCGCCTTTCTTTACCACCTCCTCCCTTTTCCCACTCCTCTTCTGTGCTCACTTTAGGTAGACACACACTCTTTTATAGATCTGTGTGTGTGCGCGTGCGCGCGTATACATATATACTGTTAAATGTACACTAATATACAGCCATTAAATAGTATCCTAAAATAGAGATAGCCTGAGGATGATCACCATGAAACAACAACTTCTTCAGGATGAACCTAATTGCAGCCTTATCTATACCAAAAAAAGAAAAATTAAATGGTTTGGCTTATTCAATTCATTTTAATACAAAAATGGGGGCAGAGCACAGAAAGCAAAGGCTGTGGGCACGATCTCTAGCATTAAAAGTGAGCAGAAATATACATGACAAAAGAGTCTATCTATATATCTATAGGTTGAAAATAAAGATTACAGACTTATATAGACGTTCTCAATGTATCATTTACCACGGTTCTGTTATTGAAATATTTAATGGTATATTTAAAAAAACAAATAAATAATTATTTAAAAAAACAAATAAATAATTGTGCATATTAATTGGATCTGTTCTGAAAAAGAATTTTTTATTTTTCTTTGGGAACAGTGGTTTTGGCATTCCTAACTTGTTATCATGCTAGGACGATAAATACGGATATCACCATGGACTACGGCTCGCTAAATGAGAACTTAGTCATCAAATAAACATCTTTGCATCTAAACACTTTAAAAGGTCTTTTTAAAGCAAATCTGTACAGAGCTCTAGGTTGTTGCTGAATACTTGTGGAAAACTCAGAACACAAATATGATCGCTTAATATAAGCAATCATTAAGCTAAATAAAATTTTATTTAACAATGTCACAAATAACTAAATACAAACCATTCCAACTGTACAAACTTTTATATACATATTCACACGTGTTTAATCTTTACATCATCTTTCAACTTTTTATCTGTGTAAAAAGAAGAATACTGTCCTTGTTCAGAAGATTTATGATGTTGTAACAGTTACCTAGGAGTGACAAGAAAATAAAATTATTTCTTTGAAGACTATCATTTACCTTTGATTAAGCATTTGGCCATCACTATAGGGCAGTTACAAATAACAAAGTTAAAAATTTTTATTTCACTCAAAATAACGCAAGTCCTTGTGGAACTATTGAGTAAGGATTGAACTGCTAACTGCAAGATCAGTGGTTCAAGTCCAACAATCCCCCCATGGGAAAAGTTGAAATTGTCTGGTCCTTTCAAGTATTTACAACCACAGAAACTCTTTTCACAGGGTTGTGAAGAGTCAGAATCAACTCAATGACAGTGGGTTATGAGTCTGATAAGCCATAAAAGAATGTAAGTTTCCCCTAATTCTGATAATGCGGAAATCAATTGAAACAAGCTACGGGGGCGGGGGGGGGGGTGCGCAGGAGAGGGGAAGCAGCGAAATATGCATTTCTGAATACAACTTTTCTCGGGTTTTTAGAACTATTGTGAATATCTCCCAATACTATCTATGTTGCTGTTCTGAGTTGCCATCAAGCCAGTTCCGAATCATGGCGACTTCTTGTGAGCAGAGTGAAACGATTCTACAGGTGTTCAAGGGCTTTCAGAAGCAAGTCACCTGTCCTCTCTCTTAAGATGGCTCTAATAGCTTTGAGAAACCAACATGGCTAATATTAGAGCATTTAAACTGTTTGTACCATCAAATACCAGTTGGTATAGATATTAAGATTAAATGAAAGTAAAACTGCAAACAAAAACAAATATAACTTAGATAATAAATAACAACCAAAAACAACATCTCATAAAGCAGACTTATTAGCAATAAGTACCATAGTGTAACTTTTTATATATTAGAAACTAATACATATTAAGATGGGCTGTTAACAAATCTAAAAAGCATTCAAAACAGTATTGCCATACACTATGCACAATGTACGTAAATTTGTCTTGTTCAGCTTCACAAGCACAAGAATTAGTATGCATTTTGTTCACATACGTATCCCAAACTCTGACAACACCTGGCCAGGGTAAACACTCATATTTGTTGAAGAGTGAATAAATCGAAATTCTACTTCCAAAAACTAGTGAAGCACACTGTTATGCACATTTAAACTATTTGACTATATGAGGGAACTTCATGAAGTTTAAAAGGGAAAATTCCATTATCATTTCATTCAGGAACTCTTTAAAATTGCTTCACATAATGACTTAAGAGATAACATGAGAAAACTATTTTCTATTTGAGGATAAGACCTATCTTCTAATTACATATTTACCTAATGATAAAAATGAAGACAGATATATTCCAAACAGCTTTGGCACGATTCACATCACACTTCATTTTGATCATTGTAGCCTAATTTTCATGGTATTCATATGTAACTGTCTTAGAATTACATGAGGAAGCAACAAAAAAATTGGTGGAAAAATGAAAGGACAAAGGAATTTTTGCACAGTTCAAGCACCCTTGAACTGTAACTACATGAAGTACCATACCTTTAATTATTCTTACCTGAAGGAACATAGAATGAATCTCCAGTACTGATTAGATAAGGTGT